>JBCFYV010000100.1:20517550-20524004 GCA_039000515.1 Timema cristinae | reverse complement strand
TTAAAACACAGTTTTCAAGAGCTCAATCCCCTTGAAAATAATCTGTTCGGGAAAAGTCATCCATTTACTACCTACTTATTTATTATGGAATCACCTCCCGTGGGTCAGAGACCAATTAACGACTCACCCTGTATAATATTACCAATGGGCGGTACATAGTAACTATTTAACAACCAATAAGAACTATCCAGAAAAATTCATCTTTCAACACTGACACAAAGACTTTGCAACAAAAGATAGCCTTGTGTTTTGTTTGATCATATTGTTTGTCGAGGAAGTGGTGATAGTTGTGTGTGGTCAAAGTCCTTCCGTCTAGTGTGGCCGTGGAATGTTATGGAAAACTGTTGAAAGTGAGACATAGTGTTATATGTGTCTAGTCCTTGGCAACATCCTAGTCTTTCTAAGGGACATAACCAAGTAAGTCTTAACCAGCGTTTGCTAGAGACAGGTGTTAAAACTGTTCTTTGTGATCATTAAGAATTGGCAAAGGTTTAGTTGCACTTCATTGGCTCGCCATGAAGAGTATAAACTGAGTGTTTTCCTATTCAGGTCTTCTCAGTATTGTTCTAATATGGTGAGGAAGGTTGAATTCAAAGGAAATGTGCTTGAATTTTAGTGAAGAAAGAATGGGGGACCATTTAGAAAAATACATAAACTCGGTAAACCTGGTCAAGATTTGAACCCTGACCTCATAATCACCGGAAAACAAGACTAAATGAGCTTGATGTTTAATACATCAGCTGACCATCGATATAAGAGCTATTCATATTTAATCACACTGAGCAAGTATTAATAAGGAAGGTAGAATTTAAAGGAAATGTAGTTTCATCTGCGTGGAGGAAGAGTGGACAACTATGTGAGGAGTGGAGTGTGGTAGCCACAGTGCACCCAGCTGGGATTCGAACACTAACCTCCTTGTCGCTGCCACCAGAAATCCAGACTACAAGCTTTACATTTAGTCCACGTGCCTACCAACACGGTTGTTCGAGAGATAACTAGGATTGTTTCCGATGAGTATCGTTTACCATTCATCATTAGTCAATATGTGTTCATCGACTTATGTTCTAGATTGAAACATAAGGACCAAACCTCGCTAATGGGTCGTCTATCCTGAGACTGGTAGAACGAAGGCCTACAACCCCAGTCAACCAACCGAAATGGCCTCTTACTTCCTCTCGAAGTTGTCTAAGAGCGAGAACGCTCGTGATTTGAAATTCAAGACGATGGTCCTGCCATTGTTTCACTCGTCGGTGGTGTTGTACTTCGTATGGTTGGACTACCACGCATTGACGGCTGTCTACACGCTCCTCTGCAGACACAGGGTCATCCTTCAGTCTCTGTACGTGTTGGGACTGCAGTATTTCACACTTTGGGGACAGGTATGACAAAGCATGGCCAAATTAAACTTATAAATAAAATAAAGAAAATATATTATGCCTTAGAATTAAGCAATAGATTAATTTTAATATGTGAATCGGCTTATCTTGTTTCTTATTTAACTTTTGAGCTAAATGTCGGGTTTATAAACACTTTGTAAATGCATTACAGACTACTCGATCTACTTTCACGTATTCCTACCTCAAGTCATGTTGTCTGCAGTTGTCATTAATGATAATTACTCTCAATATCACTGAAATAACACTAATAATATAGTTAACCTTACACGACGAATGAATTTAGAGTGTCCTGAATTGAATTGCTTGGAATAATATCTGGTCTAAAAAGAGATGAAGATAATGGAGATTGGAGGAGGTTAAACAATGATGAGCTACAGATCCTATACTTATTACAAGACATTGCTAAGCTAATAAAACTTGGCAAAGTACTATGGGCAGAACATGAAGTGCGAGTGGGAGATTCTAGAACCGTGTTCATGGTATTGCCTGGCAAACCCAATGGGAATAAACCAGTGGGAAGACCTAGACACAGATGCGAGGATAACATTAGAATGAACCTGAAATAATTAAGGTGTAATGAGGTAGACTGGATAGAACTAGCTCATTATAGGGATAGGGTGTAATAAGATGGAACGGATATAATTAGCTAAAGATAGTGATAGTTTAATGAGGTAGGGTGGATAGAACTAGCTCATTATAGGGATAGGGTGTAATAAGATGGAACGGATATAATTAGTTAAAGATAGTGATAGTTTAATGAGGTAGACTGGATAGAACTAGCTCATTATAGGAATAGGGTGTAATAAGATGGAACGGATATAATTAGCTAAAGATAGTGATAGTTTAATGAGGTAGACTGGATAGAACTAGCTCATTATAGGGATAGGGTGTAATAAGATGGAACGGATATAATTAGCTAAAGATAGTGATAGTTTAATGAGGTAGGGTGGATAGAACTAGCTCATTATAGGGATAGGGTGTAATAAGATGGAACGGATATAATTAGTTAAAGATAGTGATAGTTTAATGAGGTAGACTGGATAGAACTAGCTCATTATAGGAATAGGGTGTAATAAGATGGAACGGATATAATTAGCTAAAGATAGTGATAGTGTAATGAGGTAGACTGGATAGAACTAGCTCATTATAGGAATAGGGTGTAATAAGATGGAACGGATATAATTAGCTAAAGATAGTGATAGTTTAATGAGGTAGACTGGATAGAACTAGCTCATTATAGGGATAGGGTGTAATAAGATGGAACGGATATAATTAGCTAAAGATAGTGATAGTTTAATGAGGTAGACTGGATAGAACTAGCTCATTATAGGGATAGGGTGTAATAAGATGGAACGGATATAATTAGCTAAAGATAGTGATAGTTTAATGAGGTAGGGTGGATAGAACTATATCATTATAGGGATAGGGTGTAATAAGATGGAACGGATATAATTAGCTAAAGATAGTGATAGTTTAATGAGGTAGGGTGGATAGAACTAGCTCATTTTGGGGATAGGGTGTAATAAGATGGAACGGATATAATTAGCTAAAGATATTGATAGTTTAATGAGGTAGGGTGGATAGAACTAGCTCATTATAGGGATAGGGTGTAATAAGATGGAACGGATATAATTAGCTAAAGATAGTGATAGTTTAATAAGGTAGGGTGGATAGAACTAGCTCATTATAGGGATAGGGTGTAATAAGATGGAACGGATATAATTAGCTAAAGATAGTGATAGTTTAATGAGGTAGGGTGGATAGAACTATATCATTATAGGGATAGGGTGTAATAAGATGGAACGGATATAATTAGCTAAAGATAGTGATAGTGTAATGAGGTAGACTGGATAGAACTAGCTCATTATAGGAATAGGGTGTAATAAGATGGAACGGATATAATTAGCTAAAGATAGTGATAGTTTAATGAGGTAGACTGGATAGAACTAGCTCATTATAGGGATAGGGTGTAATAAGATGGAACGGATATAATTAGCTAAAGATAGTGATAGTTTAATGAGGTAGACTGGATAGAACTAGCTCATTATAGGGATAGGGTGTAATAAGATGGAACGGATATAATTAGCTAAAGATAGTGATAGTTTAATGAGGTAGGGTGGATAGAACTATATCATTATAGGGATAGGGTGTAATAAGATGGAACGGATATAATTAGCTAAAGATAGTGATAGTTTAATGAGGTAGGGTGGATAGAACTAGCTCATTTTGGGGATAGGGTGTAATAAGATGGAACGGATATAATTAGCTAAAGATATTGATAGTTTAATGAGGTAGGGTGGATAGAACTAGCTCATTATAGGGATAGGGTGTAATAAGATGGAACGGATATAATTAGCTAAAGATAGTGATAGTTTAATAAGGTAGGGTGGATAGAACTAGCTCATTATAGGGATAGGGTGTAATAAGATGGAACGGATATAATTAGCTAAAGATAGTGATAGTTTAATGAGGTAGGGTGGATAGAACTATATCATTATAGGGATAGGGTGTAATAAGATGGAACGGATATAATTAGCTAAAGATAGTGATAGTTTAATGAGGTAGGGTGGATAGAACTAGCTCATTATAGGGATAGGGTGTAATAAGATGGAACGGATATATTTAGCTAAAGATAGTGATAGTTTAATGAGGTAGACTGGATAGAACTAGCTCATTATAAGGATATGGTGTAATAAGATGGAACGGATATAATTAGCTAAAGATAGTGATAGTTTAATGAGGTAGGGTGGATAGAACTAGCTCATTATAGGGATAGGGTGTAATAAGATGGAACGGATATAATTAGCTAAAGATAGTGATAGTTTAATGAGGTAGGGTGGATAGAACTAGATCATTATAGGGATAGGGTGTAATAAGATGGAACGGATATAATTACCTAAAGATAGTGATAGTTTAATGAGGTAGGGTGGATAGAACTAGCTCATTATAGGGATAGGGTGTAATAAGATGGAACGGATATAATTAGCTAAAGATAGTGATAGTTTAATGAGGTAGAGTGGATAGAACTAGCTCATTATAAGGATAGGGTGTAATAAGATGGAACGGATATAATTAGCTAAAGATAGTGATAGTTTAATGAGGTAGGGTGGATAGAACTAGCTCATTATAGGGATAGGGTGTAATAAGATGGAACGGATATAATTAGCTAAAGATAGTGATAGTTTAATGAGGTAGAGTGGATAGAACTAGCTCATTATAGGGATAGGGTGTAATAAGATGGAACGGATATAATTAGCTAAAGATAGTGATAGTTTAATGAGGTAGGGTGGATAGAACTAGCTCATTAAAGGATATGGTGTAATAAGATGGAACGGATATAATTAGCTAAAGATAGTGATAGTTTAATGAGGTAGAGTGGATAGAACTATATCATTATAGGGATAGGGTGTAATAAGATGGAACGGATATAATTAGCTAAAGATAGTGATAGTTTAATGAGGTAGGGTGGATAGAACTAGCTCATTATAGGGATAGGGTGTAATAAGATGGAACGGATATAATTAGCTAAAGATAGTGATTGTTTAATGAGGCAGACTGGATAGAACTAGCTCATTATAGGAATAGGGTGTAATAAGATGGAACGGATATAATTAGCTAAAGATAGTGATAGTTTAATGAGGTAGGGTGGATAGAACTAGCTCATTATAGGGATAGGGTGTAATAAGATGGAACGGATATAATTAGCTAAAGATAGTGATAGTTTAATGAGGTAGGGTGGATAGAACTAGCTCATTATAAGGATATGGTGTAATAAGATGGAACGGATATAATTAGCTAAAGATAGTGATAGTTTAATGAGGTAGACTGGATAGAACTAGCTCATTATAGGGATAGGGTGTAATAAGATGGAACGGATATAATTAGCTAAAGATAGTGATAGTTTAATGAGGTAGAGTGGATAGAACTAGCTTAAGAGAAGAATAGGGTGTATTAAGGTGGTCTGAATAGAGCTAGCCCAAGAAAGGGATAAAGTATAATTAGGCGGTTTCGAGATATATATATATATATATATATATATATATATATATATATATATATATATGTGTGTGTGTGTGTGTGTGTGTGTGTGTGTCAAGATGGGGATATGTGGTGTTACCAATCGGGGATTAACAATATTATTATTATTAATAATATTAATAATTACTACTATTCGCACTGCGTCTTACTAAACGTTCGGGTTGTACGCACTTACGCTAATGTGTAGGGTGAGTGTGAGATGAAATGGTGGACTACAGTTTAACGTGGGATCCGAACCACGGTGGATACCTGGCATTCCACACATTCACATGCTGTGATTAATACACATCTTGCCAGAGGTGAAGGAAGGGTTTGGCAATCAGATAAATCTGTTCCGGAACCTAGGATTGAACCCCGGACCCTCAACACAGGGGCTTAAAATTTCTATACTATTATTATTATTATATAGAGTATACATTTATAAATATATACACAGTCTATCACAATAATATGTTAGCTAGTAGCCTATTAACTAGCATGACATATCTCCAGTGTGTATGTTACCTAATAGTTCAGCGGTTCTCATACTGGGGGACGCGTACCCAAGTTTGAGAACCACTGAACTATTAGGGGGTGAGCAACTCTCAAGGGAAAGTTGGCAAAATAACTAGGAATCTATGGAAAACTCTAATTGTTGGCTGTAACCGTTATTTGGTTATTTCCATCTCTCTTTTTCCTGTATTTGCTCGCGGCTGGAGACTGATTTATGAGAATATCTAACCCTCTACTTGATATTTTCTACATTAGCAGTTTATGATGTATTTCTCAAAAACATATCTCTGTGATAGTGTTTATTCATCCATGATGTATGTACCTAAAAATAATTACCACAATATGCTAAATTTGGAAACGGACCTCCACTTTAAAGTTTCAAATGGACAACCAAATATCAAAAGTTATGCCAAGCCATGCAGTCCCACCCCTCTCTCTGAAAAACTTTGGGATCCATAATATATCAAGTCCAAAATTACAATTAAAAATTTTGATTTGAAAGCTTCGTATTTAGGTTTTCTTTTTTT
>JBCFYV010000100.1:20510050-20512550 GCA_039000515.1 Timema cristinae | reverse complement strand
TATGACAAGTTACATGAATACAACTGGTTTTTATATATCGAAAAGCAAATATTCGAGTATACTCATTCATTTAATTTAAAAATTAGATTGTTTTGAATATAAAATATAATGTTATTTATTTATTGATTTGAGGTGTTTAACGCGCACTTTCTAAACGAACTAATTATATCAGTATACGAGAATTTATATTAGTGAGAGTTAAAGGGACTAAAAATTATGGCGGAAAAGGTATTTTCACATACCTTTTCAGGGTTTTTTACTTTCAGCCATTGACATGGCACTGGCAGCTTTGCTTCCCCTTCGTAGAAAGTTGTGTTATGGATTTTTATCGCTCAAGAAAAATCCGTCAATCCCGGCTTGATTTGAGACTACGAACATCGGGTCCTAGGCAAGCACTTCACCCCGAGACCACCAAGGACACCCTGAAAGAGTATATTGTTGATCAAAAGTGGTTCAAAGAACCATATAGTATATTTAATCTATAAACATTATATAATAGAAAAAGTAGTGTTTTTAATCACACCAACTTATATCCTCCAACACTCAATATTTTGAGATGCAATAGTACCAGCTTGTAATACATTCTTATTATTAATAATATAATAGTTTTAAAAAGAAATGGAATAATTGATCACGTACCTATTACAATCATGAAATACCTAAATTTATATATTCAATTACACATGGCATTTAAAAAAATGGTATTATTATTTTATGGAAGCATTTCTTCAAGTGTCCAGTCTTAACTTTTAATCTTCACTACGCCTATTTGATGAATACTTTGAATTTCTGGAGGTGGTTGATTAAATAATTTGAGGATGGCAAATTTCAATTCTTAGTTACCATAAATATTAGAATATTTAATGATTCTATATGCTACTGTGAATGTGTTGAAGAAGTTGAGTTTGTACAGTCACTGGTGACTATACAAAGTCACTGGTTCAGATGAGTATCTAAAAAATGTATACAGCACTTCACATACTCATCGAACGTTTTACAAAATCACTGGTGAGCTTATAAAATTAACATCAGTCACCGGTGAGAGTTAATTAGCCACCTCAAGATTAACTTAGGTTAGGCTATGTTATATTAGGTTAGGCTAGGTTAAGCTAGCTTAGGTTAGTTTGGATTTATGTTCTACACTTTCATCAACATATGTAGGGGTTTTATAAAATCCCTGGTAATTGTAGATATATCCTATTATTTGTTACATTGAGCAATAGTTTCGGTGATTCTGTACCAGGGGTCTTCAACCTTTCGTGTTCCAAGGGCTAAAGTTTCTGTCTCGTGCTGGCTTGCGGGCTGCAATACGTACCGATAATATAAGGATTGAAAATTTAATATATAATATTTCTTTTGACGTCCCAAGTGTCTCTGTGGGGATGAGGGAACGCGAACATTTCCAACTTTGTCCGTACAATCTCGACTATATCCGTACATTCCCGACTATATCCGAACACTCCCGACTGTGTCCGAACACTTCCGACTATGTCCACACCAGACTATACCGAACACTCCCGACTGTGTCCGAACAGTCCCGATTATGTCTAAACACACCCAAAATAGTACTCTCTCCCTTGTCTACTAGGGTAATAATTTGCCGGCTCAGGGTAAATTTGTATAAAAATGTAATATTTTTCTAACGTATAAAACAAATACTGATTATAAAATAGCTTATTTTATAATTTAATTATGAGAAATATAGATCTATATTTGTATGTTGTTTAAATAATTTAATATTTTTCATAAACCATGTGGACAGCAAAAATATGTTATGGCGGGCCACAAGTGGCCCGTGGGCTGTGGGTTGAAGAATTCTATTAAATATATACATTAACTTGTAATTTTATAAAATAACCAACTGGGCATATTCATGGTAACACTTATTACAGTTAATTCTTTGTTGGATGTTGAGTGGGTGTTAAATGAATAGTTGTACTGTACTTTTGTAAACTCCTATAATAAGGTTGAATTTTGATAGTTGGTTTAAAAATAGAATTTAATGTTTATTTGCCATCAAATTTGTTAACAAATTTTATTTTATTGATTCTTTCTTGTAAAGGTAGAATTAAGAGAGTATAACAGTATATCTTCCCCCCCCCCCCCCCCCACCCCCTCTCTACCACCAGATTGATATCAGTATGTTATAAATTAAAATATATAATCGATTGAACTAAATACCTGTATATGATTATTTTGGAATTCAGTTACATTCTAAGATGCTAAAAAACATATTTCAATACTTTTAGTTTGTTCTCAAATTGTTGCATGTATCTGTCACATTTATAATATTTTTCGATGATTAGTTCAAGCTAAGTATGACTGTCTGTGACGTCCAGTTTCTCGTCACAGTCGCAGCTTGTTTGTGTCCAGTTGTGTAAATAAGAATTATAGTTGTATGTTATATTGACTCTGGAATGGAGCCTTTTACGATAACACATATGTATAGTTTAATTTTTTCCTGAACTCATTATACGATTTTCATGAGTTCATATTTGTT
>JBCFYV010000100.1:20455050-20507550 GCA_039000515.1 Timema cristinae | reverse complement strand
AAGACTTGGGTGCGTTCAGGGATGTGATACCATTGTGGTTAAACCACGCTCTGCACACCAATATCGTGGTACTTTGTGTTCTCGAGGTCGCCCTTAATCCGCAGCTGCGCTACCCCGACAGGAAAACTGGCCTTTTAGTTCCTGCCACCATAATACTACTGTATGCCACCACGTAAGTTACTTTTAGGTATTCATGTTTTCAAATGCTATAAATGTGAATATAAACATCTGGAGCTAAGCTTATACCAGTTTATCCCCAGTTAGTACAAAATGTTGACTCATTATGTTTTACCCATAGTCTAATGTCTTAACAAAATATCATGGTCCTCTCTAGCAAAGGGTGAGAAAAAAATGTTAAGTCAATGAAGTTAACCCATTGCTTAGAATTAAAGTTTTAAGTTTAAATCCTTTAATTCCTTCACCCTTTTATAGTTCTTTTAAAATTTGTTTAAGGTACCTAATCATCATTTCATCAATATATTTCCAAACAATACTAAATGCTAGCTTAGAATGTATTTTGAAATTCCATAAAGTGTTTATAGAACAATGATTTTAAGTTAAAAAGTTGATATAACTATTATGTTAGATAATATATAAGAGCATAATCTTTGACAAGGTTAACGAAAATTTACTAAGAATAAAACATGAGCATTTTTTTGGTCAATTACATAACCAAATTAATATTATCAATCCTTCTTCTCGTCCATCATCTTTCTAGCCCTTCTTTCTATATCTTGAGACACTTCCAAAGTAGATGAAATGTTTTTCTTGGTATTATCGAGTTTTTCTCTGAGCCGGCTTAGGTCGGAGGACAAGTCGTCAACAGAGTTCATAATGCGGCCAACATTTAACGCCCCGGTTGGCAATTGTAGTCGATCAATTCGATCACGTGTTGGAGTATCTCTCTCTGGGACTCCCGCAGTTTGCCTTGGTGATGTCTTACCAGGGGTGTGTGGCTTAACTGTCAAATTTCTAAATGGCGATGTGCTAGCATCAGTCTTTTGGGGCAACTGCGTTGGCCCTAGCTCCTGCTCCGCGGCCATTGGTGGGTTTTCATTAGATGCGGTACTAAGCATTGGATCATATACCACTACCGTAGGAACTTTTCTTTCTTCTTTATTTGATGAAAGTTCTAACGGCGTGGATTGCGCTTTACGGCCCTTTGAATAATTGGAAGGATTTGAGCTTGTAAATCTTGAAGATGACCTGGCACGATCAGACAAGGCAGGCGATGTAGGAGAGCTCAAATGTATGAGTCTTTCATAATCCGTGACTGGTGTCCTATGTGAGGTAGCTTCAGGCTCGACCATTGGCCTAGTTAGCACACTTTCTCTGTACAGAGAATCGACCTCGTTCTGAAGCGACTTTACTGCTTGCACCAAATTTCCAGTTTCTACAAAGCTTTTGTCCAATTGTTCATTGTGATGGGTTGTAAATACTCTCACATGTTTTTCCATATCATCCAATTTGCTTTTAAGTTATTGGCCGCGTCACCTGAACCATCATCGTCATGTTCAGGTATCATTAGGTTGGTCTCAACTTCTTTTAGTTCACGAACAATACTTTCCATGAGGAGAGCATCTGCTGTTGTCATTCTTTGTTGTAACAGAATAAAGTTATCTTTGCACTTCTGTACGATCTTCAAAATAGTTCCATTTCTATGTTTGTACAAAGAAACTGATTCGGAACAGTTTAAAAGCCTACGTAGCAAATCACCTGATTGCTCGTTTCGCTCATTCAACAGTTTTGAAAGGAAATCTTGAGTTTCTACTAATTTTTCTTCAGAATTTTTCAGTTTATCTTTGAGCAAAGAAATGCATCTAATTATTTCGACTTTGTCATAGCTTGTAATTTCATTCAATTCTTCCTCTTCAAATATGTCAAGCTCTTGTTTAACCCTTCCAATGAATTCAATTAACTTTAATGTTTCCTCTTTGTCTTTTTCAGTTTCAACTAGAGGCTCTTCAAAATTATTTACTCCTCCAAATGATTTTGAATCCCTTAGTTTATTTTTTAAGATTCCTATAGTTGCATCCCTTTCCTTTAATTTGGTAAGTAGATTATCATTTCGAGCTAAGGCTTCCTTTCGGACGTCACTGACTTTCTCCAGTAACTTATTCGACAAATCTTTGTCAGTATTTGAAGGAGACGACGACGAAGAGGAGGAGGAGGAGTCTAACAACAGTGCACTCTCATCCTCTAAGAATTTACATTTTTCAACATCATATTTCGTAAACGACTCCTTTGTTTCCCTATTTTCCTTAATTTTTTTGAGTTCTTTTTGTATACAATTTATTTCTACAGGATCTATATTATTTTTAAACTCATTTAACTTTTCTTCTTGTATGGCATCTATTTCTGCTACATAATATTTTTCACGATATTTCAACTCTAGGAATAATTCTTCCACGATACTTTTTAGTAGGTTTATCAAATCTTCTTTTTGAACTTTTTCTACATCATATGAGAGTTTTAAACTTTCTAGCTCAAGTTCTTTACTGTGTATATCATCTTTCAAGAATTTGTTTTCCTCAATTAGTTCCTTGACTCTTAAAGAACCAACACCACTACCATCTAGAATCTCCTCTCGTTTGTCCAAACATTTATCAAGCTGTGCCTTTAAGTCAGCTATTCTCGACATCATTTTCTTTTCCCTAGCAAGTAATTGTTTCAATTGTTTAGTTAGACGATCATTTTTTACATTTTCTGCTATTAATAAACCATTCACATCTTTGAGCTGAATCTCTAAAACTTTTAATTCACGCCTCATTTGCATCTTTGAGTCTTCCTCGTCATCCTGAATCAAACCCTTTATAACATTCAACTCTAGCTCCTCTTTGGCTTTTTCTAATTCCGTAATTTTTTTTCGTTGTTCTATTAATTCTCGTGCCATTGCTTTATTTTTATCTCTAGCTTCTATTAAATCAAATTTAAGGGCGTACATTTTTAGTTTATCGGGAATATACTCAGAAGAGGTTCCAGCTTTCCTTCTCGAAGACATGTTTATTTGTGTGTAGGAACTTGTTTACAAACCTATTTGAAGATGTTGGTAATTATTGGAGGTACAAATAATTTATGAAATTTCTAGCTAAATGACCAAACTTATATTTATTTTAATTTCATAAATGGATTATTTGGATTTAAAAAAATTTAAATACTACAAATTTAATCATAACTATACTGGAATAATTAACAAGTCTATGTGTTAGTTTCTATGGCTACACACCAACAAAGTATTTTAAATTAACAAAATAAAAATAAATATTCCATGTATACAAGTCCGCAAATAGTTTTAATGTAAACATAATGAATATGAATATATTATATTAATGTATAATTTATGTATTCAATAAATTCTCATTATATACACGTAATGTATAATACTTTGTAAATTCTTCATAAACATTTCATTTAAAAATACGCACTTGTTTCAGCATAATATTATTGTTTATCTCCATCATGAAATCCATTAAATACAGACATTCTTAAGAAGGACATGTTAAACATATGTTTCCATTAGCGTAGTCCCAGTACCGGTGGAACCAGAAAACAGGAAGGAGGAGTAGGAGGTTTAAAGTTACATTGAAATACACGTTCCTCTTTTGAATTATTTATGTTAATCACCTTTAAATTATAGAATATGAATCCAAAAACAAGAATTGCATCAAAATAAGTAAATTAATTAAGAAACTTATATTTTGGACCAATTTATTCATTTGATAACTTTAATAGGTGGAGGGTGTGGCCTAGGTGGTGACAGAATATTACTGACTCCAGAAGTAGTATAGAAATGTAGCCACGTGCCAGTAAAATTGGTCAAAAGACCAGGATAAATCCTTTATTGAAGGTGAAACAGGTAGTCGCGATCCTGAGAGATGAATAGCAATATATGGAAGCACATTCTAACGCCAAAGGACGTTTTCCCACTATCAGAGAGAGAGAGAGAGAGTAATAACCTTGCTACACATTATATCTAAGTGTAGTCATCTGCCAGATATATGAGCGTATTTTATCACAATGGCCCCCCTTCCCAAACGATTGGGGGTCCTGTAGAAGGGTGGCACTAAAAGTGATTGGATATAAAAATGAGGGTATGTTTGAATAAGATCAATGTAAAGAGATCAAATGGAGGTCAACATAAAATCAAAATTCATAAAGAGGCTGCTCGACAGAGCATAAGAAATTTTAATACAAAAATAACATGTGGATAATAATATGTAATAAATATAATAGAGAGGAGGTTTGGGCGAGTGTGCACTCCTCAAAATCATGCCTCAATGCCCTTTGCTCATTTAATCTGCAGTACAGAAAAAAACCAGAAAGTATTAAATAACGACTTAATAGGAAGTAAAAATGGAGGTGGGGAATCTGAAAGAAAAAAACATCTTTATAAATCGCGTGAAAATTGTCAAGCAACCCTACTTCGTCTCGGTTGGTTTCACCTGGCTGAACAATTCGATAACGCCTTGCTAAAAGGAGATACGACCCGTTAAGCATGTATGTAGGAATGATAGCTTGATATCTTCTAGTGGGGTTAGCATTTGGTACTAGACTATATAGTTATCGTTGAGGGCTCTCCCCTACTCTCTAATCCCCCTCCTATAGTGTTTAGTGATTGATACGTCTCATAATTGTCAAATCCTGTTATCGGTGGTGTTTATATCCTAGTATAATAATGACAGGAAAGGTCGAATCCCTGTGGATGCTCCTTGATACGATTTATTTCCCGATGCTGTATGCAGAAAATACTGATCTAAGGCTTATTAGGCCATCATATCATTTTACAAGGAGGGAGGAATGAAGTGAGAGTGTTGAGAGGAAGACTGATGACATTAAACTATTTTAACGATCAATTATATACATGCTGCTATAATTCCAATTAACAAGGATAAATAATCAGCGTTTTAATGAGGTAGGCTACGTAATCGATGTACTAATACTACATCCAAACATGACAGAGGAAATGTGTATACATTCTAGAACAAACTCGGGCGGGTAAGACGCGCTGCTAAGACGTATAAGCAAACACTCATCCAAATTTCACACTACCAAATGTTTCCTCTAACATCCTGGCAGGAAGATTCCTACAGGCTAAAACCTAAATCGCCTGCGTCTTAGAGGATTTAAAAGAACATCAAGATCCAACCAATAAGAGAATTTATTGTTTTACCTTAAAACTCACTGAATAGAACGTAAACACATTACCATGGGAAATCCTATCTTGTAACATCATTACGTCACAGGTAGGCTGCCTACTTAAGGCCGATATACACAGAACGCTAAGCTAAACTAAGATTGGCTTTGCTTTGCTAACTGTTTAGAAAAATATCAGACCATAATAAATATATGGGATGTATTCAGTGAGCAGACTAATGATAGAACTTTTAAGCGCCACACGAGACGAAGCGACGTGACGATGGGAACTAAAACCTAACTCAAGGCACGTTGGAGTGTCATAGTTATCGGATTGCTTGGTGCACTCTTTTGAAGGTATAACTGTTACGTAAATGACAGATATGTGCATTGTATGAGTAAAATATTCATTTCTCAATGATAGCCACCATAATTATTATTAAAGCGCTGGCACTTTGGTAACTAACAAAAAATCAATTAATAAGAATTTAAAATGTGAACAATTATTTTTTTATATTAAATACACACACATATCAATACGTATCAGATGATTAAACACCATATTCTAACTCCTGGGAGCATACAATTTCTAAGACAAAAAATAGAGTTTGTTCTTTCATAATCACAATAGTTATTTTTCGATGAACCTATACAAAAATCAAGAATCAAATAGGTAAAATAGCCTAAACTATTTGATTCCTAGTTTTTCAAATAATCGTAATAGTTGTCTAGTATAATTTTTTTTTTTTACCGATTTCATTTTGAGCCGTAAGTTTCAATACTCAATCAGTTAATGACGGCGTGGGGTGTCTGAAGGCGGAGGTTGAGCCGCAACTGTCATTTATATAAACTAGAGTATTGCTAATGCTCGACCAATATTCAAGTTCATTTTAATGTTTTTTTTATAAAAAACTGTACAAAATGGTACAAAACGGAACTAATTGTCCACCTTTATTTGAATAAACTTTTTAAGAAATACAAACAAGTTTTGGCATCGACATTGATAAACTTTTACAATATTATTAGTGTTATTAATATATATATATATATATTAAACTGACAAATACCAATTCTATGACTTTAAGTATGAATACATGAAAGTAAATCTATAGCCTATGTTTTTTCTCGCTGTCAGATACGGTCATTTGTGAAAAAGTAGGAAAATAATAAAAAAAAATATTATGAAATATAATTCAAGTTTGTTGTGATTATAACAAGATTTTAAAAATGTGTCAAGTCCAAAAAAAAGTATGCTAACTTGTATATAAGCACATTATTAAACATTTTAGTTAGAGTGTGGTTTATCAAAAATACTATATATTTTGGTGCGAACACGCCTAATTTTATATAGGTCTAATCTATTTGATTCAAATACATAATAACACTTCAGTTTTTAATATATCATGTATTAATTATTTAATTTATTTGAAGTGTTTAACGTGTACATTCTGAACCGACTAACTATCTCATTCCAAGACATATTAGCTCAGTAGGCAGACACGCTACCTACTGAGCTAAGGTGTCAGACTTTTGACTATATCAAACAGTTTTTGAAATTGTGTTTATTTTTTTCCAATGATAAACGAGCCATCTTGTAGAAAAACTATCTTATTTTAAATAACATAGCCACTATAACTAACCTATCATTGATTATCACTTAATTGTTTGCCTTACTAGATGTGTGATTTTCCTCATCTGGACCAAGCAATGGCAGTATCCTGTATTCCGACAAATGTCTACCCATCACAGACTCCTCCTTGTCTCATGGAGTGTGCTTGTAGGGTGTACGGCCTATATTCTGGGCGAGACGATACATTACAGAATTTGGGGTGAGTACAAGGTAGCTTGAATATTTTAATATTCCATTTATTAAAGGTATTTAACTTTCCCTTTCTTAACCGACTGATTGTATCATCACACGACTTGTAAGCTAACGTATGTATAGAACTGGCACAATATCCAACCCCCCCCCCCCCCCACCTTTTCCTGGCCAGCCGTTAATTCATCACTGTGAAAGCGGAAACCCCCATTTTACCAATTTATAAATTTTTCGGCTGTTCTAGGAATCCAACCCTGGACCCTTAACTAAGTAAACAGACACGCTAATGACTGAGCTAAGATTCTGGACATATATTGACTGGTACATCAACATTTTAGAAACTCTTCTCTGAAAACAAATTATTTCTTATTATTTATAGAGTGTAATTCTAGTAAGAGCAATAAAGTATTTAAAGCAGTTCTCGGTAACCCTTTTGGGCTCCGCTCTACTTACAAACTTATAAAATGTCCCTAAATAACTCATCGTTTCCCCGCTATACTTTTACTCTTTATTTTTTTCAATACAACTTGTATTTATTTCTTAAATTAAATATTTTTTCAAAAGCTTGTGTCTCCACCTTTACAGAAAGAAATATATTATATTACAGGAAATGTACATTTTCATATTAAATTAAATTATTTCATTGTCTTATAACATTAAAGATTATGAACGATGAAGGTAATGATCACACTCAAAATATGTTATTTTACACTACTTTGTATGTTTGCAAATTTAGAAGAATAAAAGGCTGACTTTTAATGACGATGTAGTTTGTGTCAAGTTTCACCAACAAACGGTGTTTAGTAGCTCTATCCGACTTATTTAATATACGATTATACAAAGCAAACAGCTCGATATATTTCTTAGTTGTCAACAACAACAACACAAAACAAAAAAAACACGCACTCTTGGGACATGGAGAACACAAATTCTAACAAAAGAAATTATTACAATGTTTTCAACTATTAACTTCAACACTTTCCCTCATCGACCAATTTCTTTATTCCTGGTCTAGTCCCATTCCCTAATAGAGAATCTCGAGTCTAAATTTATCAAGTGTCTTAGTCATTATATCCGCACTCTGATGTTTAGAAGCCACTTGTTTGATATCTATAATAAACCCTGCGACAACCCCCCTCACTAAGAAATGTTTGGTGTGGCTATGCCTTGTAATACGGTGATACTTTGGATTCTGAGGCAATTTTATAGCTGCCTCTTTGTCTGATTGAATTCCTGGATTCCTCATAAATTCCATGAGTTCTTCCAGAAGACGATGGAACTGTACCATCTCACGAGCTTCTTCACTGGCTGCAACAACTTCTGCTTCCTTTGTGGAGATAGCAATAGAGTTTTGCCTATGGCTGAGCCTTGAAATGACTCGATCTGCATATCTACACAATACACCTGAGGTTGAGCGTTCTGTAGTCAGGTCACCTTCATGATCAGTATTACTGTATACTCAAGAATTCCTTCCTTGAATCTTGGCTTGTAGATAATTACATAGTCCTTAGTACCCTGAAGGTAATGGAAAACACTCTTGACACTAATTCAGTCTTCTTTAGTTGGGTTTTACAGATTGCTTGATACAATTACAACAGTATACTCAATGTATGGTAGACTTACTACTATCAACACATCACCACTGCCTGTATGTATGGAAACTCTTCTTTCTCACTGTTTTCTTTTCCTACTGTATGTTCTCTTTCTTTTATTACAGGGGTTGGGAATGGTCTACACTCACTCATACCAAAACATCCTAGTATCATCTTTGTATAAACAGCTTTGGCACACTATGACTGAGTCATCATTCCTGAGTTCCTATTCCAAGCCTAGGAAATATAATGCAGGCTTTGAAGCAATCTTAAATTCACATTTTAGTTCTTCAATGAATTCTTCTGCCTCTATTGGGTTGGATGCAGCTACCACCATAATCTACACACAAGACCACAAACAGCTTTTGAAATCATTTTTCCCTAGCAAACAAACAAGGGTCAGCACCACTTTGCTTGAACTTTACAATGAGATTTACAACACGTACATTCCAACATTAAGCTACTTGCTTAAGTCCGTATTGACTTTGATTAAGATTACATACTCCATTAGTTCCATATATATAACCTTCAGGTTGTTATTTGTAGATTTTTTCATCCAATTATATTTATAAAAATGCGGTGGGGACATCAAATTGAGTGTCACCTCCTTCATTTGCAGCAACACTCAACAGTTTCCAAATAATTTCTAGTTTTCTACTGGACTGAAAGTCTGATTATAGTATTGCCATTAGCATTGAGAAAATCTTTTGATGACTAATGTATTTCAATAATATCAACCAGTTATTTCTATATTTTTTAAATCCCTAGGCAGGGACTAGGCAGGTGACTCAGCAATCTGTCCACCATACAAGTTTCATTTTCTTGTAGTAATTTGATCTCACTTTCCATTGCACGTTTCCAGTTTGTATTCCGTCTACTCTGAATGGCTTCACTGTATGTAATAGGCTCATAAATGTCAATTTCTTCACCAACTGCAGTCATTACAAAGTCATTGAATCTTTATGGAGGGTGAAACCTGGAGCGATCTTGGAGATTTATTTCTATAGTATGAATTGCCACAATAACTTAATTTTCTTTCAAATGCTTTGTAACATGCAAATCCTCTTCTTCGTAGGTTTTCTTCAGGACTAGTGCTTGTTCTTGGGATACAACATCCCTTGGACGGATTAACTTATTTATATATTTGTATCATATACATTTCCAATCCAAATTCATTTTTGTATATTTTTATCCATTTTATTTATTCTTTGGCAAGGAATATGCACAAAGCATTTACAACCTATAATTCGAAGGTATTTTAAACCTGAACTCTTTTGAAGCCACAACTTAAATAGAGATTTATCTTCAATACTTCATGGTTCTGTGAGTTTCAGCATACTTATAGGCTGTTGCGTTACCACCTCTGCCCATAAATCCTGAAGAATCTCTTAATGTGCATGATTCATAACACGAGCTGCCTCAACTATTGTTCAGTTATCTCTTTCACTACAACCATTTGGTTCTGGTGTATACGACATAGTCAATCATAGTTTTAATATATTTATTCTTTGAATTCCTTGAGCAGTCATACTATCGAACTCACCTCCATTATCACTAGGATTTTCTAACACAACATGTCCAACAACTTTAGCTTCACTTTAAATGGAACTTCAGATCTTTCTTTCATAAAGTAAATATAGCGAAAACAACTATACTAAATATTTATTTCCTATAAAACACTCTCTAGATGAACCATATACAGCACTATTGATAAGTTCTCTTAGTTGAGTTGCTTGATCTCAGACACCAATATTGAGCCTATGAGCCTATGAGCCTACCATAGATACAACCTTAACATATCTAATTATTTAACTCAATCTTGACCCCTAACTAACGTTCAATAATAGCCTTAGCTTTTATATTATTCTGGTGACCTAAACGATTGTAAAAGGTTGTTAATAGACATAGCATTCACAACAATTGACTTCTTAGGAATCACCTTCCTCAAAGAAAATTTAAACAGTCCACCATTTTGAAATCTTAAACCTACAAATTTCACATTATTATTCACTTTCAAGGTAGATACTTCAGATGTGGATGTAAACTCACTTGAAGAAGTCCATCCTGATTAGACAGAATAGAAAAAAACATCTGTATATTATCAGAATATTTCTCCCATTTTCAATTGACAAACGCCTTTACAATAAGTGTCCCTTTCCCTAGTGCACTTATTGGGCATCCACTTGTTGTAATCACAGTATGTTGACCTAAAAACCTATCATACGTTTAAAATATGTCATATCTATTTGTTGTGTGACTTTTGTACTATTATCTACAAACCAATTGTCTCGGTCGCTTTCTGTAAGTGATATACTTGTTGTGGTCAAGAGTATGGCGTCACCTTAGATACTAAAACTAGCTAACTTGGGAGGCCTTTCATCAGCTATTCATTTGCGACAATTATTAATCATATGCCCTATCTTAGAACAATAACGAGACTTCATATTTGCTTAAGAAAACTTAGGGAGTTCTAGTTTGCCTTTTGACTTAGTAAACCTTTTTGAACATTAGAATGTTTTGTGATTTTCTGGCCAAAACTTTCTTGATCTATACATTATTTATATTTATAAGCGGCTCTCTCATAAGCACAAACTGACATGTGAGAAAAACTGCATGCACAAAGTATAAGATTTGTCCACTAATTCCCCATCATATAAACGTTGCAATTCTAACAAAATGTCATTGGTCGTTGAGAATCACGCAATCTTTTGAAGAGTATTTTCACCCATATTGGTTGTGAGTATGAAGAGAAAATTAATATCTACCTTCATAAACCTTGCTAAATTAGTCTCATAACTGGCAATGTCTTCTGATTCCACACTTTCTAACAAGGGGGTAGGTTTCATCAGGTTCCCTTCTATTACTTACATGCCATTTAACATATCTCGTAAAAGTAACATGTCTTGTACTTCCTTGTGGACCAGTTGGTTTTACCTTCAACATTAACTATCTGAAGACGAGTAGTGGTTTCCATTTTTCTTAGCAAAGTTGAAAAACTTACTAGCAAAGTATTCGGGTTGAATCACTTTCTGCAGAAATAAAATAAAGCAATATGTTCAAACGTTGCTATAGCCTTGAGATTCACCACTCAGTTAAAATAGAAACACGCGTAAATAAACGTGTTTAGCCCATAAACAGCTGCTACAAACAGTTTTCTTAAGCTATCGACTGGAAACAGCTGCAAGATCGACCGGTTTCAAACCCTGATTTAAAGCTTGTTACGGCCTAAAGGAATAACGAGTTCCACACTAATAGGCAGATTAATATTATTTTTACATATTTCTGAGAGATTTGAGGGAACGTAATATTTAATCTGCATATCCATGAGAGATTTGTGGCAACAGGCAGCGTGTTATTTAATTGAAATAGCTAACAGACATGAATGAAATCATCATTAAAACTGATTGTTTTAAAATTAGATTATATAAGCCTATCTATGTTTTAACTATAGTTCTTATCGTATTTAAAATTGTTTTAGTAACAATGATTCATTTTCAATTTATAATATATAATAAATACTATGTATTAATTATTATAAATAGAAAATGAGTCATACTATGTTTTAAATTGTATTACAGAAGATTATATTATCTCCTGATGTACAATTAAAAAACAACAAATTTGTGTCTACCTTATGTTAAATATTTTTTGGAAGTTTTCTTTGAAGCTATTTATTTTAAAACGTCTTCAAGAACTTTTACTTTAGACTTAATAAAATACCGACAAATGTAAAAGCTAGTATTTGTAATCAATATACTGCCCTCCATTGAAATGTCTTCAAACCAAACAATCTGAAAAGTATAGATAGCCTTAGTCTTTAAGAGTTGTTATTATGACCATCAATCTATAACATTTGCCTTTATTGATTTTTGTTTATATTTAAAACTATAAATTGTGTACTAATATTTTCTTTGTTTCAGGGAAACCAAAAAAGATTGACTAAGTGAATTAAAATAAAACTTTACTCTTATTGGAAATCAACAAATTGAATCTTTTTATTTTTTAAATAATTGAACTTTAAAGATGCACGAGTTTTATTAGCAAGGCGAGCAACAGAATATTTCCAACTTTCCATTTTGTCAATAATTGAACACATTTAACGATACACTAAATTAACGAAATAATTATATAGAATCGACTGTGATAAAATATGTTAATTGTTTAACTTTATTTTAATAAACTGTAAGTATTTTGGTTGTTTGGTTGTTCATTGCTCTAAACATGTATTAAGATAATTATGTATGATATACCATTCCCTCAACCACCCATCAATATTAAATTAAAATGACTATTAAATTTATTTTTATCTATATTTTACTGCAGCAATTGTATTATTATTTATTATTAAAATAAAGTTATTTAATGTATTAAAGCTATTAGTAGCAGATATGAATTGGAGTCTATAATAACATTGGATGAAACATTAATTCTATGGATTAGTAACGTATGTTTTTGTATAGTCTTATAAAAGTATAATTTAATTGGGTAGAAGCGATTGATACCTCTAAATCCACATATTATATATAGAATAGCAACAATAAACATATTGAGTGAACGAATGTAGGATTCTATTCTAGCTACAGTAAGGCACAGAAAGGGTTAAGTTATTGTAATATTCTATTCTAGCTACAATAAATCTTGTGGAGGTACATAGAGATAATGATTTAATATTTGGTCAAATAAAATTAAATATTTAAATAATTTATTTTTAAAAAAGGCACAGACACAATTTTATTGTATCAATAAAAAATAAACGATACGGTGTACATCACAGACTTTCTCTATCGTTTATCTTAAAATAGAGACTTTTTCAAAAACTCATAAGATTTGTTAAGCTAAAAAATTTACATTTTTAGAGAAACATAAATGAAATAATATAGATTGATAAATAAAAATTGAGAAAAGAAGAAAATCGTCTACCAACGAGCATAACAATTTATTTCCTATTTCAAAGTGCTCCATAGAAATTATATATGTTTTCTTATATCTCAGAAACTATTGGTTTTATAATAATGTATTTCAAATAAAAGATTTGTATTTAAAGTTCTATTACATCTCCACAGTGATAAGTTATTTTGTATTTTATAGTTGTATAGTTGCAGATGAGCTATGTTCAAAATTGAATATTTCTACTTACATGTAAAGTACCCTTGAAGTCAATGGAAAAATAATGATTACCATTTTCTTCATAAGTTCAAACAATATCTATATACAAATTTTAATCAAAACCATTAGAGTGAATTTCAAGAAAATAGTTTTTTTCTCTCTTTTTGCCTTAATTTTAGGGTTAGGAATCTATTTCCAAACTTTATGAAAACCCTAGATAGTAAGTCTTATCCTGATCGGTAAAATACTGTTGGCTTTAGACTGAGATACAGACAGACATCTACGTGAGATAGACAGACAGCTACGTGAGATACAGACATACAGATACGTGAGATACAGACATACAGCTACGTGAGATACAGACATACAGTTACGTGAGATATAGACAGACAGACAGCTACGTGAGATACAGACATACAGCTACGTGAGATACAGACATACAGTTACGTGAGATATAGACAGACAGACAGCTACGTGAGATACAGACAGACAGCTACGTGAAATACAGACATACAGTTACGTGAGATACAGACAGACAGTTACGTGAGATATAGACAGACATACAGCTACGTGAGATACAGACATACAGCTACGTGAGATACAGACATACAGTTACGTGAGATATAGACAGACAGACAGCTACGTGAGATACAGACAGACAGCTACGTGAAATACAGACATACAGTTACGTGAGATACAGACAGATAGCTACGTGAGAATCACGTTTTCGTTTTCAGGGAGTTATGAAACGTCGACACTTTATCAAAATCTCGAGTTCAATTTTTTTTACGATCACAATCCTTATCTCTCCGAGGGGTCAAAGAAATAAAGTTTGTTTGTTTATTTATAAGGACTACTTGATTCAACATCACACTACACATATTTTGTTAAGAATAACAAACACAATTAGGACAATTAACGATCATATAACAAAGAGATTTGAAATGGCGCCCTTAGTGGGCTGATAATCTATGCACTCTAGGATAGGGGGTATGTAAAATTAAAAAATAAACCTCCTCATCGTTCATAGAGGCCTACGTGATCTTAATAAGATAAACATAAAAAGTGAACAGTGACACATAGTAGTCTAAGCTAAATGTTATTTGTAAGATCTTACCATGACAAGATTCTACAGAACCAAAAGGGAATTATATTTTTATTCGCATCAGTTTGGGGAAGCTATAGTACGTTTAATAATGTTACTCTCCCTTAAATAGAGCCTGGCTAAGTATAACGACCACTCTGCTGTTGAATTGTTCTCAAAATAAGAAATTCAAATTTACAAATCAATAATCTTTATCCTATAAGCGTAAACGTATCCTAACCTCACTAGAACTATTTTGGATTTATATTCAGAGGTAGGTGGTGTAACCTTGTGAAGAGTCGTGGAACTTAACTGAACAATGTCCTTGATTCAACATTGTTGACATTTAGATTCATTTAAATTGGTATTGTTACTTTCTCTGCAACACCTTGGACAGAGAAGTATTGTGATTGTAAATAAATAAATAAATAAATAAATAAATAAATAAATAAAATAAAATAAAAGCGAACTCAAGATTTTGATAGTTAATGTCGACGTTTCCATGACCCCTGAAAGAGAAAAAGTAGTTTTTTGCAATGCCGTATGTCTGTCAATGCCTCGGGCTAGGGCTGAAACCATTTTACCGATTAAACTAAAACTTGATATCTAGGGTGTTCATAAAGTTATCCCGAGGGCTTTTTTGAAAACATTTACAAACTTTTTTAAGGTGTTACAATTTTTAAAAATCACATTCTATGATCAGATGATTGATTATCACACAGCCCTAAGATATTTAGAGAGATCTATTTTACTAAAACGATACACTTCAAGAAGTCATCACTTTTATTGCCATGTTTGGAAATGTTGGTGTTGAGCATAGTTTTAGTTTTATTATTAATAAGAGTGCAGTAGTTTTAGTAATTTTTTGAAACAAATGATTAGGCTTTTTCATAAAATAACAAGAAACATAAAACATAGCTGAGATAGTTGTACATTTATAGGATTAAATAAACACCTCTAATTGATAATAAGAAATGTAAATACGTATTACTGTTCTTTTGTTTTATATTATTATCATAAATAAATTTTGTCAAGGCAAACTATTTATTTTATTTTATTACAGACAAACATGTTTCTCATAAGTAAAACTTATGTATTATTTCCACAATAGCTGATGTTTTATGAGAAAATCAGGTCTATATGAGTAATAATAATAAAATACAATCATGTGGGTGAAATAACGTCCCCATATAATAAATACATAATGTAGTTTCATCCCAACAAATCTTTATTGAGCAAATCTTATAACAAATTAAGAAAACAATAGTTTTTAACATTGCATTAATGTATTCCTTAAATAGTAATAACACGGGGGCAAAAACAACATCGGAACATTTACAAAAGTTGTTAAAACTACTTTCATACATTTAAACGTCAAGTCATGGGACATAAAGCTGTTACTTTTGAGAGCTAGTTTAAAATTAATATAGTAAAATATTATGAGTTCTGACTGAAAGCAATATTTGTGTATTTTATAAAATGTTTATATTATATCATTTTACCGTAAATTGTTCGGTCCCTTATAAGTAATACAATATTTTTTCCATAAAGTAATACCTATAAAATTTACAGTTGATTAGTTTTTGGAATTGAAACTTGCCTTAAATTCAATTAAAAATAGGCTATGTGCTTTATTTTTCAATTATAATTTTCTCAATGTGGTTAATAAAGTAAAATTAGTTTTGAGGAATGCATATATTATATATAAGTAGTATGTATTTGAACTGCAAAAATGTAAAGCCATGGTCAAATAAAATTAAAGGATATTTATCTTCTTACTTTCAATAGTATTTTTTAAATTTAACAAATTGAAATAAGACACTATTCTTAAAGTTACAGTAAAAAAAAGATGATGCATTGAAGTATTATTATAAACACCGCGTCATACTACCCGTTCGGTGTATACGCAATTACGCTAATGTGTAATGGTAGGGTGACTGTGAGATGAAATGAAGGACCTACAGTTTAACGTGGAATCCGAACCATGGTGGCGGCCTGGAATTCCCCACATTCACAAGATGTCTTGTCAGAGGTGAAGGAAGGGTTTGGTAATCAGATAAATTTGTGCCGGGACCGAGATTGAACCCCGGACCCCAGCACAGAAGTCCGACATCTTACCCCTAGACCACCAGGTCACCTGCATTGTAGTAATATCTCCAGTTTGCCTTAAATATAATGTATTTAACTAGAGGTTTTATCGATATGTTCTATATTAATCGTAATTTTGTGAGCATTTTATTTTTTTCTCCGATACCAAAATTAAAATATACTATTAGGTTTATTTTGTGAATGTGGGGAATGCCAGCTCCACCGTGGTTCGATTCCACGTTAAACTGTAGGTCCTCCATTCATCTCACAATCACCCTACATTACACATAGCGTAAGAGCGTATAACGGTATAAGACGTGGTGCTAATAATAATAATATACTATTAGTTTATTATAAAGTAATAATCCTCATACTGATTTCTTTATCACCACAATAGAAAATTTATTTAAATCTCTCCCCATAATATAGAAAAAATATAATAAAAACAATAAAATTATAACATTTTACTTTGAGCTGGCTTAGCTAAACTGGTAAATTCATCAACACATCACCACAAGGCTAGTAATAAAACAAAATCAGTACTAAATAAAGCAAGGCAAATCATAATGTAGCCAAAAGATTTGCAACAAATTTTTATGAAAGTTATTTGATATCACGTCTTGGATCAATTTATAATAAATTAAAATAAGACAACTAAATAGGGGATTAGTGGGTAAATTATCTAATTTATTTCAAAAATAGACAATTGTTAATGGTTTCTATGAAATATATCGTCAAAGATTAATTATATGTGCACAGTAGATTATGATGTATTAATTGTTAATGTCACTGCTCTGTCACTTGAATGTTGACGTGCGGGGTTTTAAGGTACCATTGGACTCTAGGCTTGTCTATCATCGGGAGCAAGGTGGGGAATGGTTTGTAAGTATCTAATACTTCTGCCTTTGTTTGATATGGGGAACTACCTTTAAACTGTCCTTTTAACCACGTCACGTACCCATCATTAGGTACATAACCGGACTTGTTAAGCACGTAGCTGTAGATCCCCATAGGATCTTCAAATATACCCATACTCGGGAAAGAACTGAACTGCCCGAGTCATTGTTCGAATACAATAGGTCTGTAACCTCCGGGTCTCCCTGAAGATGTCAAAGAAGAGGACTTGGCTTCACAAGCCGTCCCTCTAACCAGTTGATCAACAGGTGCCGACAGTATCCTGTAGTTGACCTCACGAGGGTTTATAGTTCCTGTCATATGTTTCTGGAAACGACAGGTGAGGGCCCACAGCTTCTGCCGACCATCCTTTCCCTTGCTGATCTTCATGCCACTGGCGAACTGCAAGAGATCGTCGTCATGGTCTAGTTCGACGAAGTTGTTCCTGGTGTAAGGTTTGCGTGTATTCCAGCAGTCCAGAGTGTTTGATTTGAGGAGGTTGAAGAAGAGAACCTCGTTCTCGTCGACAACTATAGCGGCCGTCTGGGAAGATCTTTCTTCTGCAGACACGTGGAACTTCCTCGGAACCACGTTCAACCCGTCCTTGAAGTTAGAGCTGTTCCTGAGGACGGAGGTCAACACCCAGGACTCTCTCACGCTAGCCAGACTGTGGAAGTATAACTTGGTATCGTCTCCCTTGTTGGGACCCATACCCAAACCCAAAACCCCATCCATGAGGTCGAATGTCTCACCGTTCAGGTCAAAGTATCCGGAGATGGGGTAAGGATAAAAATAGTTGCTGGTGACCCTCCAAGACCGGTTATGACGGGCGTCGTACACGATTAGACCAAAACCAGTTACGTCAGCGACATATGCGAAGGCATCCCTGCACTTCCCATCGGTGTCACGGATATCAACGGCGATGGTCGGTAGGACGGAGTTACTCTTGAGATCCTCCTCAGGGATGCGATATCGCGTCACCAGTTTACTTGTTCTGATGTCGAACACCAATATCTGGTGGGGACAAATCTGACGACCCTTTACCAAAATGTCCACCATGCCTGTGTCGATGACCCAGAGTCTTCCACACGCATCAACCTGGATAAAGTAAGATGTAACAGTATGTGACTTATTAATCTAATGGGGCTACATTTTACACAAGTTATACATTTTGTTTGACCTGAATATCTATAAATTCCATCTATTGTATGGGTATTAAGGTGTTTATAAATACATATTGTCATACAAGCAAGGAGAATATTTAATTAACTAAAGTAAGAAATAACACAAAGTGAGAATTGACATGTTGTTTAGTAAACTTGTTAATTAACTATAGCTTGTCAAATTTAATAACAATATTTAATAATATGATAGAACAATAACAGTTTAAATAAATTACTAATATCGTATTTAATAAAATTTGTGCTTGATTTATTCAAATTATTTTCATTTAATTCAATGACTGGGTGACACAAAATGGTTGACGATATATGATGATATACAAAGCGCATTATTTTTTTATCAATACTGTTATAATATAAATGTATGTGAGTTTTTACAGAGTAAGATTGTTAATACATTATCACTTTGTAATATAAAATAAAACTTTAAAAAGCCTAAACAATTTATAAAATAGTTATAGAATTATTATGATACCCAGTACATATGGATTATAAGGTTTTCGTAATCACTAGTGAAGGATTTTTGTATATAATTGCAGATATAATACTAAAGTTTTGTTATTTTAAAAATTCTATGATGTAAATACAAACATTGAATAAGGATGCAATTTCAATGGGTTTTTTTTTTCTTATCTGAGTTGTATTGCTTTTCACCTTGTTTTTCGTTCTGTATCTAACCACCATATTGACGACAAACAATAAATTAATGTATTTACTAAACAATCAGGTAGATTATCACTTCATATTATTTCTTATTCAAGGTGGGATAGATGAGGACGTGTTTTAAGAATAATATGTGTAGTTTTATAAAAAAGAATATTTTGTGCAAAATAAACAATATTTTGACCCAGTAGATATATTTAATTTAATTTGCAACCAATTTTAATCTCAACATTTCTATATAATGATTTTTATATGAGTATAACTCATAAATACATCCTTTTCCTTCCCAAAATCCTATAAGTGTAGGGTTCTGGTATGAAAAAAAAACCCTTTAAAATGTATATTTCTACGAAGATCAGTGAAAAGAATTTCTGTTACGACCCACTTATGTGGCCGCGTGATATAAGGCACTACTCTCGTAGTGGAATAGACTGCCGATGACGGTAGATCGAAAGTTGGGTGGACTTCAGGTGGTTTTTCTATAATAGTTTTCCTTCCACGCGAAAGTTTGTATACTTCCTCTAAATATAACATTTCTAATCCCTAAAACCATCAGCGTAATTAGTAAATAAGCATATAGTCCAATTGGGTAGTAAGACGTGTTGGTAATATTCATGTTATGAGTAAAGTGACATTTGATGAGAACTATTTTAAAGGAAAAGAAAGAGTCTTGCCAATTTTGGCGTTACCCGTGGCAAATATCCAAAAATAAAGATGATTCTGTGTGAACAAATTAATCTAAATGTATCTACTGGAGCAATATTGTATTTAGTTTTGACCAAAAGACTTCTTGTTATAAACACTGTAAAAATACTGACCTTAACTCATTCTCACTTGTACCCCAGCTTAAGTATCTTAAGGGGACTATTTAAATAAAGTATCCATTCAAATCTGTAAGATTAAGTCAAATCAGACATAGAGTCATAATATAGCATTGCTAATTTATTTATCATATTGATGTATACATACGCAACACATAATTAACATGGTTTTCTTTGATCAGAATCATGTTACCATAACTACACATATATCGTGAGCCTCACCGCGTCTTACTACCTGTTCAGGTTGTACGCATATGATAGGTACTCTAATGGAGTAGGGATGAGGAAGGAGGTAGTTTAGAGGCAGTCTGCTCGCATTTGTATAGAAGGAGAGTAAAAAAACCATTTAGTTGACCTGGGCGGGACTCGAACCCGAATCGTAACATCTTCACCAGTCCAGTCTAACATGAGAGAGACATTTTAGAGCATTTCTCATCCTTCACCTCTGAAAAGACGTGTATTAATCACAACTTGTGAATGTGTGGAATGCCAGGCCTCCACCGTGGTTCGGATCCCAAGTTAATCTGTAGGTCCTTCATTTCATCTCACAATCACCCTACCATTACACATAGCGTCAGTGCGTATAGCCCGAACGGGTAGTAAGACGCGTGCTAATAATAATAATAATAATAATAATAATAATAATAATAATAATAATAATAATAATAATAACATAAACAATGAAGCATACCATAATATGCACAAACTAGATATTTATTTATTTAGAATAGGTGTTTCCCCCAATGACCGTTTACAATTATTAACCACAACCTAGTCATTGTTTGTTTCGTAATTGTGCGTCTTACTAGCATTATTTTAAATAGCCTTGATAAAAATAACAAAAATCCTCATAAGACCCAAAACGCCCTAGAGCACCATCTGAATAAATTTTATTTGAATTTTCGTAGCACAATATCAGTCAAATGTATATTTTATCATCAAAGGAAAATCTGATTTAAAGAAGCTGAGATTTCAAGTTTATTTAACATGAATATTTACTTTGTTAATAACTTACAAGAGTTTTATCAACTACACAAGATGATTTACATCCATCTATATATAATAATAAAAGGAAGTGTTTATGTGTGTGTGTGTTTGTGTTTGTGTGCGATGCCCAGCCAAATCTACGGCAAGCAGAGAGAGATCTGAAATATTTAAAATAGGTGGACGCGCCTCGAAGCCGGATTTCTAAATCTTAAATTAGCTTTTTGATTAAGCTATTTTTAACAAATTTTGAAAAAAATATTGTTAGTCTGGTTTAGAATAACGTTTCAGAGATAAAGTTTCATTTTTAATCTGTAGATGGGTCGTGGGCAATGCCGTAGATACCCACAAACATACATACTTTTAATATATGTATCTTTATGGTTAGTGTAAAGCAAGTCCAATACAGAAATTGAAATATTCCACGCATGTGTTATAATTATGATAGTGTTTTAGAAATGAATAAGGCTGAATTTTTAGGAAGTGTACCCATATTTGCGGGGAGAGGGAATGGAAACCATTTTAAGAGAAACTACGCTCAATACACTTATTTGAGATTCGAACCCCTATCTCCCCTTAATCTACAGTCCAGGGGTGGACAACCTCTTTGGGACATAATTGACTCATAGACTTATCAAAAGTATTGTGATCACTCATCGTTTATCTACTTTACTTTTTCTTTTTTTTCTTTCGATACATGATAGTTTTATTCCTTAAATTCAACATTCCTCGAATATGTACCCTTAAAATAAAAATGATAGAATAAATAAAGTATATATTTTTATTACATTATTCAATTGTTTTATAACATAAATATTATAAAGGATCATATGAAAGAAGCTTAGTTGATGATTTCATAGTTTAGAAGACTCGAAGATCGACTTTTAGTGTGGATGTAGTTTTATTACGAGATTGACTGTAAACCGCTGCGAGAATGACGATTGGTCGACCCCTTTCTTAGAACATTCGAACAACGCAAGGGGCAGTTATATATACAGAATGTTTCTAAACTATTTGCCCAAACTTGATCAACAACATTTATGGGCAGAAAGAAAGAGAAAATATTTGTAAAATTTGTTCTTTAAAGTCATAACTAAAATGTAAGTTGAAGTTTGGTGTAACAACGCCTTGAGTACGCAGATGTAAGTTGCATACCATTAGGTGAACACATCATAACAGGTGTTCAAAACTCCCTTCCAGACTTGGTCACAACAGTATCCGTTGGTTGCATTTGATGCGGGCTCGAACGTCGACAAAGTTACTCCTAGTTGTATGCAACTTGTTGTACACAAATGTACTAACAGCTGCGTTCTTCCGACGTTGTTGGGTTAACTTCAAATTTCATTTAGTAATTGCAAGATGAATTTTTCTGTCAATTTTTTACAAGGATTTTTTGTTGTTTTCTGAATACAAAAATTGTGGTTTATATGTGGGCAGATATTTTAGAAACAACCTATAGATTGCGTAACATCTGATTTTTTTTAAATTTGAAAACTGAGAGCTCTAAATATTTTTAATTATAAAAACACTACGATGTTAAGTTGTCATAGTGAAACATGATAAAAAAAAGTGACATTGTTAAAAATAAGTAAAATAATAATATTTATCAGAAAATATTTAATGCAAACTTTAAATTAGCATCAAACTAGTATTTCGTTAAAATTAAAAATTAAAACTTTAACATTATCTATAATCTCAACGTATGAACTAATCCACCAAAACATTCCGTCTACTGATGATATTTAAATATGCCCAATTAATATTTCACTGCCATTAATTAATAAAGAAGGTACGGCAACATTTTATAGCCTTTTACAAAACACAAACTCGATTCGGTGGTCGAATGGAATAAGACGTCCCTCTCACAATATATTGGACTGAAGATCACATGGATATCGGGATTCGAATCCCGTTCGTGTGTACTGAGGTTTGATTCCCCTAAATGGTTTTCCACTCTTTCTTCAGCGCAAATGCAGATTAACTTATTAGTTGGTAAACACAGTCCTCATCCCTAACACATTAGTGTGGTTAAAATATAAGTGCAACTCGAACGTACCGCTGGACGTGGTAAGACAACAAATACAAGACACAAATTTAATGTTAGTTTTAATGTTTACATTACCCGCTTCAGTGTCCACATGGTCTAAGGTGCTACTCTCACAGTAGACTAGACTACCGAAATGTGAGTATCAAGGTTCAAATCTCAGTTGGGTGTACTAAGGGTGGTTTTTTTTCAAACTGGTTTTCCACTCTACCTCCACTCAAATGCGGATATACTTCTATTAAATAAAATCCTAATCGTTAGATTAATTAGTACAGACAGAAAGGGTAGCAAGACGCGGTGCAAAAAACACAACTTTGTGTTGGTACATTATTTTGAATTAAATGAGTGCCTAAAGAGATTAATGTTTAAAAAAATAATTACTCTGAAATAATTTTTAACTAAAAGATATAAAATATTTCATTGTACTGCTGGTGCACATTATCCTGACCTGCACCCTGAAGACAGAAGTGATGCCATCACACACACCCTCCCTGTGCCAGCTCCAGTCGGGGTAAGGCACCAATAGAGGCGACATGTTGTCACCATTTCTCTTGGTAGATATAGTCGTCAGGGTAGCAGGAGTGCCGGGTTTGAACCTTGGTAGGGTCACAAACACTTTTTCCTCCTCCATCTGAAATTAAACAAAAAATTTCAAGTTATTGAATAATGAAAATATATTTTGACCAACGATTTTATATAAGTTTTTTAACACCATAAAATTTCACACATTAATTTTATTTTATTTTTGTTATATCATTCAATAAATGTAGATAATCTCTGTGCAGGTACAAACATTGTTTTTTCATCAAATTATTATTTAATTTGACAATAAAAATTTACCAACTACGGATGATTGAACCATATTAGTATTATTATTAAGCCTTTAGTGACCCTCTCTGACTTGATAATACACAACGATAAAAGCTAAATCAAAGACTGAGTAGGTGACCTGGTGGTCTAGAGGTAAGGTGTCAGACTTCTATGCTGGTGGCCGGGTTCGATCCTCGGTCCGGCACAGATTTATCTGATTTCCAAACCTTCCTACACCTCTGACAAGACATCTTGTGAATGTGGGGAATGCCAGGTCGCCACGGGTCGGATTCCACGTTAAACTGTAGGTCCTTCATTTCATCTCACAATCACCCTACCATTACACATTAGCGTAAGTGCGTATAACCCGAACGGGTAGTAAGACGCGGTGCTAATAATAATAATAAGACTGAGTAAAAAAAAACACTATAAAAGTAGTGTTTTTATTCTTGTGGTAGGAATACATATATTTTAAAGTAAAATTATATCGTTGTAAAGTAACTATTTTAAGTACTAAGAATGAAAATCAATACTAAGCTTTCAATATTTTCTTCAATCGCAATCAAAGTAATAGTATAATTATTTAACTAAACATTCGGAAAAATAGTTCTCAGTGATTTTAATTTAGGCTATAGAGTACATATTGAAGTGAATTATATTATTATTCTATCATATTTGCTCCTACTCAACAAATATTATATTAAAATATAAATTCAAGTTTTGTATAAATACTAAAGGATATTTATTCATTTAATATTATTATCTCAAAAGAGACGAGTACATACATTAAATAAAAGACGCCATTCAAAATGGTCTCTAATCAGAACCAGAGGTACGGTCTATCGATCTGCTAAAGTTCTGGCTAGCTGTAAAACATATTCTGCTCTGGCCAGAAAAGTAATTATACAAATTATTATTATTATGTTTGCCTCCCTACATAATATGTGAAAGTAGGTTATCTACAATGGCGGAAATCCATGCTACAAAAGACCGTTGCTTTATTTCAGTCTGTAAAATGTATTTCTATTGAACTAGAGTTCCCGGCTTAAATTACCAGCATGGCTGAAAAATTGATCATTGGTGAAATATTGGTGTTCCCTTTCACAGTGGTGAATTAACGGCTGGGAGTTGGATGTTGTGTCTGTTATATTATTATTATTATTATTATTAGCACCGCGTCTTACTACCCGTTCGGGTTATACGCACTTACGCTAATGTGTAATGGTAGGGTGATTGTGAGATGAAATGAAGGACCTACAGTTTAACGTGGAATCCGAACCACGGTGGCGACCTGGCATTCCACACATTCACAAGATATCTTGTCAGAGGTGAAGGAAGGGTTTGGAAATCAGATAAATATGTGCCGGGACCGAGGATTGAACCCCGGACGCTAGCACAGAAGTCTGACACCTTACCCCTAGACCACCAGGTCACCCTTGTGTGTCTGTTATAGATTTAAGTTAGTTTATAAATTGTGTGCTGATATAATCAATCAATCAATCAATCAATCAATCAATCAATCAGAAAGTGTACGTTAAATAACACAAATAAATAAATAAAAATGCTAAACGTCCATTTGTTCTTAAGTTTAATACTTTAAAAAAATAATCATGAATAATATATTTTCAAGAGCCACGTGTTATTACCCTTTTGAGTTATACATATATGTATTAACGACTATAATGTGTTAGGGATGAGGAAGGTTGAATTCAGAGGAAGTGTACAAAAATTTACGTGAATGGAGCATGGAAAACCAATTAATAAAAACCATCCCCAGTACACCTAAACGGAATTTGAACCCCTATCTCCCCGACATCCACTCTATCCACTCTATCGCAAGCTTACCTATGACAATAATTTGACCACAAAATCGAGAATTTTTTACATAAGTTTGCTCAATCTTAACGAAGTCTAACAATAAATATTTCAGTTTTGAGTTCAAAATATATAGTTATAAACAGAGATATAGCTTTCCTCAAACAAATAAATGATTTTGGACAGGGCCATAACAATAATTTTGAGATAAAGTGAGGATTACTTTGTGGTTTTGAAGTTTTAGAACTGCCATTTTCCTACGATATACGTCATTGTGGGTGAATTTATCCTCAGTAAGTCGGTGCCCTTAATACGATCACGGTAGGTCACTTAGCCTCGGGAACTGGTTTCATCTATTTAATTTTCATAAATTATAAATTTAATAATTTTAATTAATCAAAATTTTAATTTATAATAATATTGTTATTTTATATAAATAATATTAATTTATAATTACTATAATAATAAAAATTGGACTTATAAGAAAAAACACAATTTTAACTAACATTTGTAATTTTGATACAAAAAAAGTATTGTTACAACAAAAGTAATAAATATGTACTTGGCCCTAAAATGTTTTAGTAGGCATTAATATAAAAATAATTATATTACTACAAACAATTGGCTATCATACTGGTTTTAGTAATCTAATTACTGGCGTTTTATTTCTAAGCCACTTGCTTTTCTGCACATTAGAGCTAAGTTTAAAGAGTTATTGTTTAGGTCATGTAGGATATAAGGTGAAGGTGTTAGGCATTATTTAATTAGTTACAATATTAAGGTTTTAGTTTAAATATTTGTGATTATTACGAAAGCCCCCATCGCCTTACCCCCTCCCCTGGATTCACCACTGTCAATACCTATAAAATAACACTTTTTTTTACATCCATTACTGTTTCCAGCCTGTGGTCTAGGTCACTTTTCTTATCCAAGTCATATATTTTCCACTAATGGCTTGCTAGGCCTGTCGTAGCTTCATATATCTTATAATCTAACTAAAGACTAGGACAGGCACAACATCCAGTCCCCGGCCATAAATTTATCAATGTGAAAGGGTAAACCCATTTTTTCACCAATTATAAATTTTCAGCGATGCCTGGAATTGAACCCGAGACCACTAGCTCATTAGGAAGACATGCTGTCAACTAATCAAATAGTGAAGCGTTATCAATGTTGGCCTCTAAAAGGTTTGTACTTTCCAAAAGGCTCTTCCTATGAAAACTCAACTGTACGTCTATTACCCCGCTAGAGAAAGAAGTGTGAAATAACAATGTCAGCCAAGTTACAAACTAACTCCCCAATCAGAAACGACTGACCTTGATTCCAAACATCAACATCGAGAGGAATGGGGTTATCCTGGATGTAGTATCCACTCCTGAGCATCGCCTCCTTGGTGGTCTGGCTCGGGAACACGAAGTCCACCCCCTTCCATTGATACAGGAGGTCTAGTTTCTGTAGCCCCAGGGCGCAGTGGAGCAGTAAGAGGACCACTAACAGCTCTGGTGGTGACATCACAGTACTAGAAACATAACACACGAGCACTGTACAGCATAACAAAACAAGATAGATAAATTACATGTGCCAATACTTGCTGATAGTGTTTAAACTATCTAGTCCATGAGAACAAGGAGCGTAGGGGACGTGAAGAAAGGTTAGTGTCCTCGCAGTTTTAATAGAATAACTTTTTTAGTTAAAATAAATAAACTATTGCCTCAGTAGAAACTTAGCGTTTAACTTTCTTCACATGGTGATATCAACAGTTGAGCAGCATTAGATGACAAGCTTTTTAAATTAAGAGAACAAACTGTCACTAATTCCAGGACACCCTTGACAGATATCCAAGAAATGTTGAGGTCAACAGACGAAGCAACATTTGTGTTTCTACTGGAGGAATATTTTACTTCTTTTGACTAAAATGGTTTATATAAAGACTGCAGACTTTAGCCTACATTCTCTATGCTCCAGCCTTAATAGATTACACTATGCCAATACTGACTGATGGTGACTTAAACTATCTACTCTAAGAAAAATAAACTAAGAAAGTAAAAACGAACAAACTATACAACAAAAGTAAACTATTTTACAAGATGTATATGCATAAGATGGAAAACTATATCTTTTTATTCAGTCGTTATATAATCCCTGTCGTCTTATCCAGTGTCAGGAGTGCAAACCCCTTAAAATAACTCTTGCTTGTATGGAGGATTAAATGTAGCGTTTTGAATAGTCTTAGCAGACAACTTAGAAGCTAGTTAAATGTATGTAACTCACTTGAAAGTTAATATCATCCATATATTAATGTACAGTGTGGCCTTGCTGGTATCGAACAAAGATTCTTCTGCCAAGCCATCACAGTCACTAGAATGCTAAACGGGTCAATAAATTAGCTCACTTTGTGTTTAGTTCACTGGCCGTGCCCAAGAAGCCAGTGGCTTCCCAGCAGATACAATAATCATTCTTCTAGATGGTGAGGGAAGGGGGGAGAGGCCTGGGTGCTCTAATGGGACCGGGCTGTTGGGAGGCTCCCCCACAGAAAATTATGATTGGAAAAATCCTTTTAAAAAAACGCATACAAGTTAATTGTTTATTTATGTTTTTATTAATTTTGTTAGTTAAATTATAAGATAAAAATGTAGAGCAATTATTAACAGATACATGAAGCAACTGGGTAGTGAGATAATACGTGACAGTACAACTCGTAGTAATTATAACGTAGATTTAATTGGTTTGATTTTTTAATTATTATGGTTAATACTAACTAAATATTGCTTGAGAGGGTACACCTCTTACCTCACCCCCCCCCCCCTCTGGTAATGTAAATCACCAATCAGTGACCAAATTGGATACAAATCAAATCAATGCAAGAAAATCTCTAGGGAATGTATATTTAATACCAAAAATAGATTTGGGTCCTTCCACACGCAAGTTTCCCCTTTGTTTTCACACGTAGACAAACTCCCATTTAAAATGGCGTTCTCATTTATTATTAATAAGTCAAAAGATCAAACCTTGTTTGGGGTTAGGTATTTATGTGCCCAAGCCCATTTTCAGCCATGGTCAATTGTACTTAGCGCTTTACAGGGTCCGTAGCTCAACGGATATAAGTGATAAGGTAGGTCAGGGATCCAATGAGGATACACTAATACCGAATACTCTTACAGTAGTTATAAAAAATGCACAGTGAATAAAAAATGTAATATTTTCTAGCACCACGCGTTTTATTACCTATTCGGATTATACGCTTATTTACCAAATACGCTAATTGTTTTATAGAATAGGAAGATTATAATTCAGAGAGGTATACCCACATTTGCGTGGAGGGGAAATTGAAAACCAATTTAGGAAAACACTCTAAGTACAACCGACAGAGATTTTAACCTCGATTTCCGTGTCATCGACAGTCAAGTCAACTTCGAGAGTAGAGCGTTAGACCATGCGGCCACCGAAGTGGGTGTGTAATATATTTAATAAAAGAAGTATGCTTTTGGTCCAATCCCAATCTATTCATTCTTACTTACTCTGCCTACCCTCTCTCTCTGGTGGTGTGTTGAGCTTTCGGCTCTCAAAATAGATGGCGTTGCTAACGTTATATAAACTGATGAATTCCAGCCATTAAGTTGGCAGCAATACTGGTTGTTTAAACAATTGGAGGTTGGCTGACCAGTAATCAGTCAAGGCCTCAAGCAAACCTTTCCTAGAACTGAGAGAGATAAGAAGTGTAGTGCCGGACCGTAAAGTGTGTAGGCGACCAAGTTGGACTAAACGTGGGGAGATTAAACGACAAGATACAATAATTAGCCTATCCGTCCCAGCCAACTAAACGCTTCTCTCTGGGGGTTCAAATCCCTGCTGAGGGTATTTTGGGCAGATCTTATTCAATAGTTTCCTTCTACTCTACCACGCAAATGTGGATACATTTCATTAATGAGTTATGCCTGTTTAGGTATGAAGTAATTATTCTAGTGGGTTAGGGATAAAAACGTTTCAATATAAAGGAAGTGTACCCGCATTCACGTGGAGAGAGAGAGAGAGAGAGTGGGACAATATTTAGGAAATATCACCCAATCATGATTGAGCCACGATCTCCCACTCATGGGCATACTAGTCTATTGCGATTGTGACGCCTTAGACCGTGTGGCCACCAAAGTGGGATATTACCAATCCTCATGTCTAAAAATAACTATACGATTAAAATAACATGCACTACCAAATCATTAAAACTTATGTAAGCTAAAGAGGTGGAAGGGAGCTTACGAAAATTCTTTCGATCACCTACGTGAAGGAGGGAGAATCTAAAATAATGTAAAAAAGCCTTACGTAATTTAAAAGCCTTACGTAATTTAAGGATGGCCCCCTTGCAATAAAAACTATGGGCCATAGATACAAGGCCTAGCAGCAGGTTCATGATATTGAGCAGAGTAGAAACGAACTCATGTTATTGCTTTATAATTCACCTTTTTAAGAATGTCTTGAACTATTTTTTTCTAATGAATATCTGGGGAGGGTAGTGATAAATAAACGATATACTTATTTATCAAAGAAACAATTGTTTAAGGTAAAATTAGAGATAATCCATTTTTGAAGATTTTGTCACTAGCTATAATAACCTATAAGAGAGTATGTAGCTTACGATATTGTCGTACCATTTATTTGCGTTTATTAGTAGACAGGTAAAATAAAAAATAACTCAAATTTAAAATGCTTAATTTAGCCACTGAGCTTTGATTAATTTTTTAACTTTAAAGGCTAAAGAGGCAAAAAAATATTTAAAAGGCAGTTTCGCTTCGAAGATTAGAACAATTTTGACTATAGATATATCTGTTATTTTTATTACTGATATCACCGCGTCATACTACCTGTCCATGTTATACGCATATATGATAATCTAATTGGGTCGTAATGAGTAAGGAAGCATTTGAGAGGTTATCTACCAGCATTTTTATGTAAGGAGATGGTAAAACAATTTAGGAAAACTACCTTCAGTAGACTCGACCAGGATTTGAACCCCAAGTGCCCCACTATCAGCAGCCAATTTAACATTGGAGTGACACCTTAGACCACTCGGCCACTGAAGTGGGTATCTGTTATTTAATACGGTGTTTACAGTTTTCATACTTCTATAAGATTTACACAATTTTTCTAGAAATAAATGCTTTTGGGGATAATTTTTATCCTATTGGTAGATTTTGACTTTAGTAATATCTCCATGGTGTCAGCCTGCAAACAGGCTATACCAATTGAGAGGCTGCCGTATGTTGGCGAAGATAGTGCAAATATTTTCGGGCTGAGGTTTTCATGTGGTCAGCACAACGATCCCTCCAGCCTTCTATCTCAGTTTTCTAGACTGAAACGATACTTAATCATTCAAGTAGCAACTCCTCAGTACCTCTTCACGAAGTTGATTTTGGTTCCGTTTCAGACCCACTGCTTCACAGACAATTAGGGGCACTGTGGATCGTACCTGGGACTTCAGGATCTGAAGCCAGTAAATCTGAATACTATACCACAGAGGCGGTCGGGTATCAACTACTTACTTACTTACTTACTTTATGGCATAGGGAACACAAAAGTTCATTAACTTTAATGGTTTTAAATATATTTTTCTTATCATCGGCTCCATGTCGTGGTCGATATTGCTAAAGTGATATGACTGATCACTGAGTGCGTAAATTAATCAGCTCTAGAAAGTTTGCTGGTTCGATTCTAATCAATTATATATTTGAGTTTCTTTGCGTGCCTTTTCTTACAGCGACCCATGCTTCACAAACTTGTTATTCACAAGGATATAAAATAATATTTTGTAAATACTTTTCTACCTCAAAATGTATACAATCCATTGGATTTGTACGAAAGCAAAAAAAGTCACATTTGGTTAATTATATAAAAAGTAATCACCGTGGGTACTTTTTGTTCGAGATTCGATACATTTATTCCGAAACGAGCGCACAAACTGCGAGAATGCAACAGATTCAAATTAAAAGTAATCACATTTAACAATCTAGTAAAATAAAATTAACAATTTCACACTTTGATTACCAAAAACTTCGTTTATTAATTTTTCGAAAAATAACTTATTCCAAAGTCCAATGAGAGTCAAATCCTAGACCGTAAAATAAATATAGTATATAAAAATATACTGAGAACGTCTCTAAATTACATCTAGACCAAATTTTATTTAAAATAACTATGTTTGATATGAGCAGGAATGTTTATTTTTATTTATTATAATAGTGGATTAAAAATTCAATGTACAGTAGTTTTCATATACTTTGAATATTAAAACTTATTATTACAACCTGTAGTGCTCAAGAATGAGAAAACCCAAGAAAGAATATAAGATAAGAGTGAAGAATTTTACATGTTTTACTGCCTCAGTTAAATAAGGGCTAATGTCATAAAACTTTGTGTATGGAGAAGCATGTGGTTTTTTCTTTTAAAATAATGTATCACTAGAGTAATGCTCTCATTGAAATAAGTAGGGACCAACTATATTTATTCACACAGCAGGAAAACTTTGTGAGTATTTTAGTTACTGAATATACTAAGATGTTTATATTTAATACGCAAATCTTCATAATTAGACATTAGCCCTTCTTATCCCAATGCACATGATATTAATGTTTCTTTGACTCAAGAAGGTCACAAAGATTAGCTTCACCCTCCACTGCCGTCTGGATTCCAATACAATAGGTTAGCCAACGCTTGAAAAACGATACTATCTTGTAAATGGGTAACGATCATACTAATGGCACCTATTATCAACCAAGATAACTATTTGTAGAAGGAAAAGTTGTATTTAAAATTATGTATTTTGACTAGAGTGTTGACTTGGAGTCGTTATAGCTCAATATCGTTGTGATTATTGAATCCAACCCAAATTTAAAAATACGTTTAAAAGTAAAAATAAATTACTCATTAAATAATATGTTATAAACAAACACTCTAGTTTTATTGTAAAAAGAAAATAAATACATCGATTAATTTTTTTTTCCCCATTTAAAATGAATTGAGATGGAAACATTTTTACGAAAATATTTCAATAACTATTTTTAACATTGTTTGAAGATTCCATAAGAATTATGAAAGATGCCCAGATATGTTACTAAAATAAATAAAAACAAAAAACAATGTTGAATTATGAAATATTTTTTTTAAACTTTTTGAAGTTATACTTCTTTAGGCGCGTTATGAAAAAATGATGAGAGTGAAATTTTAAGATGCGCGCCATCACTGTAACACAAAATTAACAGGTTGAAGCTAAACCGCTCATCAAGTCTCGAAAAATAAAAAAGCTACCAACAAAATAGAAATAGAACCTCTGTTAGTCGCGCATGTTGGTACGCTCGTCGCCTCTGATCACTGTTTTTATATACATAATATTTATCCACATGTTTCTAGTTTCTACATTCACAACACGTGTTTTAGTTTCATACAAGTGCGAATTATATATGTGCTAATAAATTATATTCAGTAGTGATTTAAATTAATATTTTGATTAATATTATTTACTATTCGTAAATATTAGTGAAAAAAATTGTGCTTTAGACTTTTTCAGGTGCTCCAATATAATTGAGGTTAACTATCCTATGTATTATTTATTGATATAAATTAAAATATTATTATTTAACATAATTAATACTAAATATTATTAAATTATTATTGTTAAATATTTATTATTGGTTATTTAATATTTACAAAATAAAGAAATAAAATTATTTAATGATGCCAAAGAAGTGTAACTTCTCACGCGCGTACATAAGTACATACACCCATTTTTGTTTTTAGAACCGTGCATTTATGGGTCGGCTCAGCCTTAATAGAATTGACTGAAATAAAAGATTTTTTTTTACAAGATAACCCAACCTTTGTGTTCAACAATTGAACGTTAGGTTTGGTTATGTTGAGTAATATTGGTATGATCAACCTGTGGTAGACAAGCTTAAAAACTAGTGGAATTTAGTTTTATATTATATATATTAAATAATATTATATATATATATAATATATATATATATATATATATATATATATATATATATAAATATATTATATATAATATATATATATATTTATTTATTTAAAACCCATTTTTGGTGTTTAAAATTATGAAAAAACTGTTGAACCTATTTGAAAAACGACCACTCATTTTAAAGGTTAGTCAGCAAATATAGTAGTTTCCAATGAAAATAAGATTTCCTTGACAATTTCCAACCATTTACCTGTCTGCACCGTATTTTACATGTACAATCATTATATGTTTATATCACCATTGAAGGATGTGTGTATGATTATATCGGTGAATAAAATATTTTTATTTGATTAAAATTAGTAACTCAATTTCTTACTTATGTGATACAAGCAGATAAAGAGAGCTGGGGGGAGGCTTTTTTTAACGATATAATTGTACCACGAAGAGGAAAACATACCTTCTTTTCGCGTAGAATAAATACGGAAAGTTACATTTTTGGGTAGATTGATAGCCTTTGACGATTAAACCTCTAATTAGAAATTCGAGTGTGTACTTATTCTATAGAAAGTTTTCCAATAAAAAGTTTTGAAATATTTCAATGCAATGATCTCCACCGTCGCTGCAACGATCCACTAGTAAAGTACATATAAGTTAGGATATTCAACGTTTATCATAGTTCACTTTTACAAAATAAGGTTAGGCAAAGTTAATTTAGGTTTATTTAGTTTAAATTTTTAAATTATTTTTAAATTTAATTGGGCCAATTTGACTTGTGAGGAAGACTGAGTTATATAAGTAATTAAGGAAGTTCCCCTTTATTAAATTTGGTATACTTAGGAATATAGTTTACTAGAATTGCTTTGGTTATTAGATGTATTCGACTTTGATTAATATTAAATAAAATACTATTTAATACTTTTTAAATTTCAAACATGAACTAAATTTTTAATGAATATCTAAAGTTTAAACACACTTTAATTATTATTTATTATTAGCACCGCGTCTTACTACCCTTCGGGTTATACGCACTTACGCTAATGTGTAATGGTAGGGTGATTGTGAGATGAAATGAAGGACCTACAGTTTAACGTGGAATCCGAACCACGGTGGTGGCCTGGCATTACCCACAAACACACTTTAAGTTAGAGTAATAATTTACAAGAACAAAACAAGCTATTTCGGGGTGAATACAATGGGTGGGGTGTGGAGGTGTGTTTGGCGATGGAGGCGATCGCCCTCCTCCATGCATATAAAATAATAATAAATATTAAAACCAATAACTTAATATTGTAAATAATGACTAACACCGCCCCCGCCCTATTTCCTACATCAGAGGTGGCCAAACAATCGATCGCGATGTATCGGTCGACCGTGGCCACTAGTTTGGTCGATCGATTCAAAAATATTGAGAGAAAGAAAATGAAAAAGAGGGTTTGCATATTGTTCTCAAATCAACATTAGAAAATCGAAATATCAAATGGTCTGGCTGATGACCATTTACAATCCTACCCTTATTTATGACAGAGTATATGAACTCTCATTCAACAAACTATCCTAAGATGATGCGTTGTCATGCAATACTTCAAAGTCAAGTTTTTAAGGAGAAAATACTTTCTACAGGGAAATTATAGTTTTTATGTGTTTGTGTCAAAAGCTTTAAGTTTTTATATGCAATATAATTTTACTATTAATACAGAAATGAGTCATTCATTTTTTACCAATAAAACAGACACTATAACCCTATGGTTCCGTAGTAGATCGCAACGGATATTCCTTCTCTGAAGTAGATCACTAGATCAAAAAGTATGGCCACTCCTGTCCTACATTATCTAATCCGTAAAAAATAACTCAACTTAGCTCTAATGTGAAGACCAACAATTGGATTATAACTAAAACTCTCCAGTAATTAGATTACTAGCTTCAGTATGATTTCCAATCATTTTTAACAAAATACGTACTATTCTATTATTACCTTGTAAAAACTTTTAGGTATAAGTAAGTATTTATAACTTTTATTGTGACAGTGACTTTTTTTTTATATTTTTTGTACTAAAATTATAAATTTATTAATCAAAATGGGGTTAGTTCTCACAAGCTCTCTTCTTATTATTATAGTTATTTTTAAAATCTAGTAATATTATTATTATAATTATAATAAATTAAAATCTTTACTAGCAAAAGTTGTTAAATTTGTACTTGAAGGAGCTTTATGAAAACCAATATCTACCCCCATCGACCACAGCCCTTGATCCGCCTTTGATTGAATGAAAGTGGTGTGATCTAAGTTTGATGTATAGTAATATTGTCAAGTTTTCTAGACAATTCTATAAAACCTTGTATATGATGTTTATAAAATAATATAGGATTCTGATTACAACCTGTTGATTCTATTTTTAAAGTGATGCAAAGCTATTGTCCCCGATATGCTTCTCTTTGATAACTATCGATTAAGAACAGTATTTATTAAAAAGTTTAATGACTGGGGCTTACTTGATATTTATAGTATTGCTGGTATGTTTTATAATATAACGCTATAATTATAGCTATTCTAGTATGAAATATAATCTAAATTTGGTGTTTTTTTTAATTTGACCCGGACAAAGCTTTCATAGCCTAATGGTCAATGTATAAACCAAGTTTGGGCCAAATCATTCAATTAATTCAAAAGAGAGAACATCCAAATGTATAGGGAACACATAAAAGTTACACAATTTCTAGATTTTAAACTTTGGGAGGTATATCCGGTGGTGTAACACACAAACATTCATTAATTATATTTATATTACACTTTCATAAAATCACACATCACACAAATTATATATAGCACAAATCAAAAATATAATACAAATCACACAATATTACACAAATCATATATAGTTTTATATTATTCGTACTTATCACACATACTACATATCACACAGTTCACAGGTGACCTGGTGGTCTAGGGGTAAGGTGTCAGACTTCTGTGCTGGGGGTTCGGGGTTCAATCCTTGGTCCCGGCACAGATTTATCTGATTGCCAAACCCTTCCTTCACCTCTGACAAGACATCTTGTGAATGTGGGGAATGCCAGGCCTCCACCGTGGTTGGATTACACGTTTAACTGTAGGTCCTTCATTTCATCTCACAATCACCCTACCATTACACACTAGCGTAAGTGCGTATAACCACGTAACGTGGTAATAAGAATACCTATTGTAATAATAATAATAATAATAATAATAATAAATAATATAATAATAATAATAATAATAACACACAGTTGACAAATCACAAATATTACACAGACTACACCCATCAAACAAATTGAGCATATACCAAATCACATACATCCTACAAATCACACATTTTTTACAAATCATACATCACCCAAAATACTCACTACATAAATTACACTTCATCAAATCACACATCACATCAATCACACTCATCATAAAAATCACATATTGACAAATCACACAATAATTCAAATTTTACTTTATAACACAAATCACACATATCTCAAAAATAACAAATCCGACTTCAATGTAAAAAAGGATACTTAAGTTTAAAACACAATCCGTAAAATCCTGTTGTAAAATAACCCTTCCAATCTCAATAGTAAAAGAAATACAAACATGTTGAGCTGTTTAAATATTTTCGAAGCATAATAAGCGTATAACCCGACCGGGTAGTAAGATTCTGTGCTAAAAAAAATAATTCACGACAAAAAAAAATGTTTAAAAATGTGTGTTTTTTATCGATCTATTTAATTCGCATTTTTTGTCGATCTTGAATCAAATAAAGTGATTTTAGTAAGTGAAAAAGAAGCTTGTAAGTACATTGTGACTAGTTGATGTCGGAAACAAGACGTACCTGTGCGCACGATGTCCGTCAGTGAAGTGACGCTATCTACACCTCGTTTAGGAGAAGGAACGACAGGACACAATGCGGTAATGACGGGCTAGGCAATGAGGGTTTATATTTTCCCGCGTTAGATAACACCTGAGCCTCATCCTTCCTGCGTGTGGCGAAACACTTCCTAGTTCATAGCAGCGACCACAGATGGCCGGGTCAGATACTCGCTAAGTGATTAGGAGGAGATAACACACTACAGATGGATAAGAGGAGATTGATCCATTCTGTTCGGGTCATACACATGTGGGTCAGATTCTTCCTACATTCCTCAAATACAAATATCGAGTACGAACCTTACATTTTCTTTTGAATTTCGAACTCAAATTCTGATTCTCAATCTATTTTTAAACGTATAATGTAAATTAAATTTAAAATAATTCAAATTTAATTTTTTAAAAAGCCGTTCATGTCATGGCTGTTCGTGTCATTGACCAATGCGATTTTATTTCTCATGTATATTACGTCATAGACAACCAAAAAATATATATTCTTAGTAAATTAGTTATATTAAGGTGGGGATGTAGGGGAGGTGAGATAAGGTCAGTTTTTTTTTTTCAATTTTTATACCAAAACATATTTTGGCCAAAATAAATCCAATATTTCTTCAGTAAAAAATTATATTTAAATTTTCTTCACGTAGTGATATCAACAGTTGTTGAAGGGTGACCTGGTGGTCTAGGGTAAGGTGTCAGACTTCTGTGCTAGCGGCCGGGGTTCAATCCTCGGTCCCGGCACAGATTTATCTGATTTCCAAACCCTTCCTTCACCTCTGACAAGACATCTTGTGAATGTGGGGAATGCCGGGTCGCCACCGTGGTTCGGATTCCACGTTAAACTGTAGGTCCTTCATTTCATCTCACAATCACCCTACCATTACAAATTAGTGTAAGTGCGTATAACCCGAACGGGTAGTAAGACGCGGTGCTAATAATAATAATAATAATAATAATAATAATAACTGTTGATATTACTATGTGAAGAAAATTAAATTCTATGTTTGTAGTGAAATAAAATTGTATTTATTTTATTCTGAAAATTGAAAAATGACACCTGGACACGGTAATCGAACCCGAGACCTTTGGCTATCCAGGTAAATAAGAGTGAAGAATGACCCCAGTACGGAACAAATCCTGGATAACTCAATGGTAGAGCATTGGCATACTAAGTCACGGGGCCCTGGTTTGATTCCCGTGTGCAGGTGTCATTTTTCAATTTTTAGAATATTATATCTTGATGGAGAATTCTTCAATAAAAAGCATTAATAATAGCTTCGACTATTTGATTCTTTATTAATTAAAAAAATGTTTTAATATAAAAATTGCAAAAACACTTACCTTCTCTTGTGTTCCTTACACCCTCACCTTAAATGGGAGAAAATCGTGGTAGATCTCAGATCAATCAATCCCAGGTAAGGAGAGTGTAATTAGAAAGGACCTGGCTATAATATTGTATTATTAACACATCTGCTCTAGATTAGTCCAAGGAGGTCCTCTTCTCACCCTCGTTAGTGTCACACTCAAACACCAAGGTGCTAAAGTCGATACTTGAGTGTGAAAAGTGAACGTTATTGGTTTGTTGTAATTCATTCGATAATGTTTATAATGTTAGATTACGTTAGATAAATTAAACTGCTGTGGGAATTTTTAAACTTGGGACGCCTTGATTGAACTAGTTTCATTTAAATATTTGGAAAATATTTATTTAATTTTCCCCACAGAAGAATATATATACACACACGCACGTCTGGGTGACATCACTCGTGGCCCAGTAATGCTAGAATTAGTCAGTAGGTACTAATGTACCGTTGCCCAGGGGGTGCTCGAATGTACTAATCGTACATCCTTTCCATGACCCGATAAGGTAGTGATGATGGTGATGGTGATGGTGATATTAATAATTTTGATAGTATGAGGATGCGGAATTAGTAGAAACTTATTAAATCTAATTCAAAACTAACTAATCCCTGGTGATTCAATTTTCAGGAAAAATACCCAAGTTGCCAGCCTGGAATCGAACCCAGTACCCCTAAGCTCGTGTCCTCCAGGTGAACTGAAAGTTACACCATGGGGCTCGTTTCCATGGAGACTAATTCCATATTATATATTAAGCTCCAGAAAGTGAGCTTCATTTTCACATTTGATTTTATTAATTATACATATATTTGGTAATAAAAAATGATAGAATATTAGGAAAATGGTAGAGTACAAATAAAAGTAAAAACACTTAACACATATTTACATACATCAATATTTCGATGCTATTATAGCATCTTACTCAGGCATACTAATTACACACACTTCAATATTTCTACGCTATTATAGCATATTCCTTAGGAAGTAGTAGTAATTAGTATATCTGAGGAAGTTGCTATAGTAGCATCGAAATATTGATGTGTGTGTAAATATGTGTTAGAGTTTTTACTTTTATTTGTGCTCTACCATTTACCTAATATTCTATCATTTTATTTATTACAAATTGTTTTTTCTCTGTGCACTTTATTTCATAAATATAATAAATATATTTGTGATGGGTTTTATAAACCGGTGACGCAGACAATCAGTTTGAAATTATAATAATCTTTATAGACATACATTGGTATATGGTCTTTAATCCAGGCAGTTGAACTGGAACCAAAACTGATAGCCCAAGAAACAGTTATATTAAGGAACCTTATCCAAAGTAGGAACCATAAAACTAAATTGACTAAGAACAAGAACCTGGATTCAAATAGATAAATATCTAGGTTTATGAAGGCTCTTACTAGTTATTGAATTGTTTTTTTAACTGCATTTTATGCCCTTTTATATCTAACTTAATTTTATTTTGTAATGCTCTATTTAGCCTTTTCTCGGTACTTTTTGTACATTTTTATATGGATAAATTTTAATTTTCTGTAAATTATTTTTTAATGTATGTTTCTATTTAAGAGTTTTTATAATTGTAGTTGACTATAATTATTAACTTTTTTTTAATAAACTGGAACTTAATAAGTAACCAGGAAGATCATGAACTTTTATTTATCTCTGGCCGGAACCAGAGCCGTACACATCAAAATATTCTCTAGAATAACTGGACCAAGAATTATAACTGATCAATATTTTGGTTCGACTCCCTGCTTAAAGTATGACAACTAATTTTGTTTTCAGCACAGCGTCTTACTAACCAGTTGGGTTATACGCTTATATACTAGACTCGCTTTGATCGTTGGAAGCTCCGCCCCCAAAGCCCCAATGAGTTTTCTTTCAAGTGGATGTAAACTAATGTAATTCCAGAGCCGTTTTTTGATAGGTCTTACTTTTTAGTCACAAGAGACCTCCAAGAAAGTCCGCACAGACTTTAAAGTTGCTGCGCTATTTTGATTTTTTTTTGGGGTTAAACTTTAATTTTTTTTAACTTTTTGAAATTTTCCCGTCGGTTACAGGCTAAAAGCTATAAGTTTGCCAAATTTAAAGTTTCTAGCTCATCTGGAAGTGGGTAAACATTAATGTCAGTGAGTGAGTCAGCCATGTGGCTTTATAGTAATATAATAATACGCTAACGGTTTTGTGATTAGAAAGATTATATTTAGAAGAAGTGTACCCGTATTTGCTTGTAGGGAAAATGTAAAACCATTTTGGAAGACTCGGTGCCAGTACACCCAACCGAGATTCGTCCCCGTAATCACCAGTCTCATCTACCAAGAGAGTAGCGCCTTAGACCATGCGGCCATCAAAGTGAGTCTATGAAAATACCACCCAGACCATTTATATGCTCTTAGAAATATTTATTCTCTGTAATTTCCTTTGATTAAATAGTATGGTTTGCATTTTTATATGGCCTAAGTAGTCATGTTTCTTACTTGTATTTTAACGACAAATAATATTGAACTCACTTCAATGGCCAAATGGTCTAAGACGTCACTCTCATGTTAGACAGGTCTGATTATGACGGAGTTCGAATCCCGGTTGGCTCTACTGAGGTTGGCTGACCTCTAATTGCTCCCCACTCTACTTCCAAGCAAATTCAGGTATGCTACCTCTAAAATCCTTCCTTTTTGATCCACTCCCTATTAGATTAATTATAGTATAACTATGCCTATAGCCTGAACAGGTAGGATGACGCTGTAATAAATAAAACCGTATCAAAGAATATTTAAAATGAAACTCTGGATCTGAAACTGTTTCTTAATTTGACTGTTTTTTTTAGCCATTTTAATATAAATAGATTGATGTGAAATTATCTTTGTGTGCATTTTCTGCTCATATCCTTTGACTGAATTAATAGATCTAGATCAAACTTGAGACAAAAATAGGTCTCTAGCAAGGCACCCTTGGGCTAAGCCCACTTATTTTAGCCATAGCTTTGGGGTGAGGAGTATCTTAATGTAAATATCTAATAACTTTATATATTTTGAAGGTTTTGTTCCTCCTAACTTAGTAACAAGGCTATGAACCACCTAATTTAAAATTTAAGGACAAGGAAGTTAGTTAAAGCGCGAATATAGAACAAAAAAGCCAAAGTGATAATTTTTAATTTTCAGTTTTACAATTGTATAACATGCCTGATCTGTCAATAAATTTAGAAAATAGCTTGTTAAAACTGTTTAAAAGTAATTCCAAAAAAGAAAAAAATGTGCTCTAAAATAACGAAGAATGAGTTTTAAATCTTAACCTATATTTGATCTGTGTGACTCAATTATGGGTTTGCATAATACAAATAAAATTTATTTTAAATCTTCAAGAACATATTATAATGCGAATACATTAAAATGCAAATACACCTCTTTGGACACTACCCCGTAAGAATTTATGTGTTTTTTTTTACATGTTTATTTGTTCCTATCACTCTTTCTCGTAGCTATTTCCGCACATAAATTAAGCACCTCATTAGCGTGTGAATATGTTTTTCTCATAGGACTTACTGTTAGTGAAATAGTGACACATACGGGTTCATTGCAACATTTGTTTGTTTAGAACACCTCAGGAGAAATCCTCCTCTTCCAACAACTTGATCTAAGAGTGAGTAATCTTAGTTGTAGCTAATGTAATCTTTGTCTGAGAACAATAATATATCTTCTACGATTCTTATCAGCTGGGTTTTTATAAGAACGATATTTGAACGTTCAATAAAGTAAAATTAAAATTGTTATGTTGATTTAATGTAATACAATACAATACAATACAATACAGAATAAAAGAAAATATATGAGTCCAACAAAAATTCAAGTCCACTAATCCAAGTTAGTTAATATAAAAATGAATAGATTATTTTAATATATATATTACTAGTCATATTTAGGGGGTGACCTGGTGGTCTAGGGGTAAGGTGTTGGACCACTGTGAAAGGAGTCCGGGGCTCAATACTCGGTCCCGGCACAGATTTATTTGATTACCAAACCCTTCCTTCACCTCTGACAAGATATCTTGTGAATTGTGGGGAATGACAGGCCTCCACCGTTGTTCGGATCCCACGTTAAACTCTAGGTCCTCATTTCATCTCACAATAACCCTACCATTACACATTAGCGTAAGTGCGTATAAGCCGAACAGGTAGTAAGACGCGGTGCTAATAATAATAATAATATTCACGTGTATTTTTAAATATAGAAACCCTCTCATATATCACTCTATAGCATATCTGTCTAGTGAGATAAATATCCCTTGTTTAGTTACTGACAAAAAAAAAATTGGTTTTAACTTTCACAGAGATGAATTAATGGCCGGGAGGTTGGTTTTTGTATCGGCTGTAGAATTAAGTTAGTTCATAAGTCGTGTGTTGATATAATCAGTAGTTACAGAAAGTGCACATTAAATACCTAGATTTATTAAAAATTTATGAAATTAATTTTTTTAAGAAATTTCCGGTTCTTATTCCTACCCAACATCATTATCAATTTTTTTAAAGAGCTATTTCAGATATCTATAGAGCTAAATTAAGAAACAAAATCAAATTCCTATTTTTTTTAAAATTGTTCTAAGATAGCTTTTATAGGCGAATTTTTTTCTCAAATATATACAAACCTAAATAGAGTGCTTATAGTAGATGTTGAAATTCGTCTAAGGTGTTCGTTTGCAACTTAAATAAACTCAATAATTAACGTGAAAAAGAGTGTACAAAATAATATATAGATATTTCAAATCCACTTATAATATATCTATATCTATATCTATATATATATATATATATCTATATATATATATATATATATAGATAGATAGATAGATAGATGGATAGATAGATAGATGGATAGATAGATAAATAGATAGATAGTTAACTTAACCAAATGATTATTCAAGAACATGGTGTGTACACTATCTTAATTCTTAAAACTCAAACAATATTCAGTCCCTCTACTGTTAATTCCTCACTCAGGAAAAACCCCGAATTCACCAATGATAAAGTTATCGAGTCCGAAACCTTGACTCAGTCGGTAAAATGTTGTTTATCTACTAAGCTAAGATAAAATTTATAATTTCTAAAATGTGGGTTTTTCTTTTCACAGTGATAAATTAACCGTTGAATGTATATATATATATATATATAAATTCAATGAATTAACTTCCGGTCACTGGGTGTTGTCTATCCTAGTCTTAAGTTAGACCGTAAGACATATGAAGCTACGCCAGGTCTAGCAAGCCGGTAGTGGAAAATATATAACTTGAATAAAAAACTGGAGGGTGACCTGGTGGTCTAGGAGTAAGATGTCAGACCTTTGTGCTGGGGATCTGGGGTTCAATCCTCGGTCCCAACACAGATTTATCTGATTACCAAACCTTCCTTCACCTCTGACAAGACGTGTATTAATCACAATTTGTGAATGTGTGGAATGTCATACCTCAACGTGGTTCGGATTCCATGTTAAACTGTATGTCCTCTATTTCATCTCACAATCACCCTACCATTACACATTAGCGTAAGTGCGTATAAATCGAACGATTAGTAAGACGTGGTGCTAATAATAATAATAATAATAATAATAAACTGACCAAAGCCACAGGCTGGAAATAATAAATGATGTAAAAAAAGTACTTATCGGTTCAACAAGAAACTAAACCCAGTACCCATAGCTCAGTAGACAGATGCACTAGGGTGCTAACCTACATTATCTCATAAAAATACCAATATTGTAAGTACATTATTTATGTTTTTACACTTAATAGCAACAATCAATCGACTAGCTTTTGCCCACTAACCTCAATATTTCCTTTCTACCACACGAACGGGCAAACTACGGCCAGCCGGTGTGTTCAATCTAACTCACGGGATAAACAATTAAAATGTGTTGCGTTGTGAAGCGGGCTTTTTTAAACACAACAAATATGTACATTTATAAAACCATGTCAAAATCAACATTTACAAAATTGTTAATCCCACCCAAAAATATAGAGCAATGTTTGCATCCTCACATTCATGCGAACAAGTATTTGAAACTTAGGTAAAGTGATCTTAGAAACCAACATATTGATGAGGATCTGTCTTGTCTATTGAAAATCACCTCCTAACAATTTAACACAGATTATAAAACAATTCTGTAAGCTCATTTAAAGTTTCAATCGTCTCACACTCCATAAAATCAATCTTCTGATCTTAAAACATACGTAGCCACTAAGGTATTATTAATTTTTATACCCCAATGTATTTAAACTAATGTATGTCGGTATATTTGGTGTGACTAACTATTTTTTTAATGAAACTTGAAGAAAAATGAATGACTACAAATGTTTGGCTCACCAAACATATTTTTTTAAATTTGACCCTCCTGTAAGTAAGTTTGAATATCCCTGTACTACACACTAAACATCTCACTGCCTTTCAAACCCTCTCTATTGACCACAAAGTCGTCACTCTCTTAACTGACTGGTAAACTGATAACGGAGAGATCGGGGTTAAAATCCCTAACAGGTTTATGACAGGATAAATGGCTATCAACACTGTATCCACGCAAATGCTGATACAATCCCTTAAATGCAGCCTTCCTGAACCCTTACACATTAACATAATCAATGCAGATACCTATAACCCGAACGGGAAGTAAGACACATCGCTTACTGGTCTACCTGTCGGCCTTTTGGTCTAATGGTTAACATTTCTGGCTTCTAAACCTGAGGTCTCGGGTTCAATTCCCGGTGTTACCATAGGAATGTTTCCCATAGGGTAATAGTTCCTATAGTTGCCTGGTTCATTAGGTTTAAGTTGGGTGTAAGACTTCTACTGGCACCACATCATCATCATCATCATCATCATCATCATCGTAGTATTCCATCAAAACGATGTAACCACACTGACATTGTGACCCAACCTAGGACGACGGTTACATATCCTCCAAAGCTAGTAGAAGACCAGGGATGTTGAGCCCACAAATTTTAGTGGCATACGATAGAGAAAAATTACTCTGCCCTTCCAACCATGTTAAAATATACCCATACATTCTACCTTTCATACTGCCTGGTTATCACCCCATACATTCTACCTTCCATGCTGCCTGGTTATCAGCCCATACATTCTACCTTCCATACTGCCTGGTTATCACCCCATACATTCTACCTTCCATACTGCCTGGTTATCGCCCCATACATTCTACCTTCCATACTGCCTGGTTATCACCCCATACATTCTACCTTCCATACTGCCTGGTTATCACCCCATACATTCTACCTTCCATACTGCCTGGTTATCACCCCATACATTCTACCTTCCATACTGCCTGGTTATCACCCCATACATTCTACCTTCCATACTGCCTGGTTATCACCCCATACATTCTACCTTCCATACTGCCTGGTTATCACCCCATACATTCTACCTTCCATACTGCCTGGTTATCACCCCATACATTCTACCTTCCATACTGCCTGGTTATCACCCCATACATTCTACCTTCCATACTGCCTGGTTATCACCCCATACATTCTACCTTCCATACTGCCTGGTTATCACCCCATACATTCTACCTTTCATACTGCCTGGTTATCACCCCATAATATTCTACCTTCCATGCTGCCTGGTTATCACCCCATACATTCTACCTTCCATACTGCCTGGTTATCACCCCATACATTCTACCTTCCATACTGCCTGGTTATCACCACATACATTCTACCTTCCATACTGCCTGGTTATCACCCCATACATTCTACCTTCCATACTGCCTAGTTATCAGCCCATACATTCTACCTTCCATACTGCCTGGTTATCACCCCATACATTCTACCTTCCATACTGCCTGGTTATCACCCCATACATTCTACCTTCCATACTGCCTGGTTATCACCCCATACATTCTACCTTCCATACTGCCTGTTATTACCCCATACATTCTACCTTCCATACTGCCTGGTTATCACCCCATACATTCTACCTTCCATACTGCCTGGTTATCACCCCATACATTCTACCTTCCATGCTGCCTGGTTATCACCCCATACATTCTACCTTCCATGCTGCCTGGTTATCACCCCATACATTCTGCCTTCCATACTGCCTGGTTATCACCCCATACATTCTACCTTCCATACTGCCTGGTTATCACCCCATACATTCTACCTTCCATACTGCCTGGTTATCACCCCATACATTCTACCTTCCATACTGCCTTGTTATCACCCCATACATTCTACCTTCCATACTGCCTGGTTATCACCCCATACATTCTACCTTCCATACTGCCTGGTTATCAGCCCATACATTCTACCTTCCATACTGCCTGGTTATCACCCCATACATTCTACCTTCCATCTGCCTGGTTATCACCCCATACATTCTACCTTCCATACTGCCTGGTTATCACCCCATACATTCTACCTTCCATACTGCCTGGTTATCACCCCATACATTCTACCTTCCATACTGCCTGGTTATCACCCCATACATTCTACCTTACATACTGCCTGGTTATCACCCCATACATTCTACCTTCCATACTGCCTGGTTATCACCCCATACATTCTACCTTCCATACTGCCTGGTTATCACCCCATACATTCTACCTTCCATACTGCCTGGTTATCACCCCATACATTCTACCTTCCATGCTGCCTGGTTATCACCCCATACATTCTACCTTCCATACTGCCTAGTTATCACCCCATACATTCTACCTTCCATACTGCCTGGTTATCACCCCATACATTCTACCTTCCATACTGCCTGGTTATCACCCCATACATTCTACCTTCCATACTGCCTGGTTATCACCCCATACATTCTACCTTCCATACTGCCTGGTTATCACCCCATACATTCTACCTTCCATACTGCCTGGTTATCACCCCATACATTCTACCTTCCATACTGCCTGGTTATCAACCCCATACATTTAATGTTATTGTACTTTGGGTAATTTTCTATGGCAATTTTGTACATTGCACTCAGCAGTAACCTCTCATAGATAATGTACCGGTATCCATAAAGTTAATATTATCACTATAAATATTAGTAACGTAAAGCCTCTTTTACACTGTATTATTAATTATAGATTTCCATAATTTGATTTTCACCATAAAAGAAGAACCAGAATTAGAAAGTTATTAAAGTAACACCCAATCATTTATTACTATTTTGTTTGTTTATTGTGAAATGTTCTTTAAAATAAATTATTATTAATAAATCTTTTTTTCCCTTGCTTTCCTTCTTACCATGCTTTAGCTATTAAATTTGTTTATTGTTATAGCCTGTATACAAATATGGTGTAATTTTTGATTTGGCAAACCATAATAATATGTTTTATATATTCAGTGATAAACTGTTAGCACTTTAAAAAGGGAAAATAAAACGAGAGTATTATTATTACTATGATTATAACTAATATTATTATTAATAATATTGTTATATGTATCTTCTTTCTGGCTGTAATTACTTCAAATTCTTCCACGCCCATTGGTACAGCAACAGAAAGACGTACTTTAGTGGCCACATGGTCTAAGGCGCTACTGTTGCATTACACTAGACTGCCGAAGGTGGGGAGATCGTGGTTCAATCCCGATCAAGTGTATTGATAGAGTTTTTTTTCTCTAAATGACTTTCTACCGGTCTTCCATGCAAATGCGGGCACAATTCCTCTAATTTCAAACTTTCTAATCCCTAACCTATTAGTGTATTTAGTGCATAGGCTTATAATCCAAACGTGTAATAAGAGAGAGTATTTAAAAAAATACATTGTGTAAAACTGCTCCACGGGTCTGCGTTTGAGGGTATAGTGAGTTGAGGTGAGTGAGTTGAGGGTGATAGTGAGTTTGAGGTGATAGTGAGTTAGGGTGATAGTGAGTTTGAGGGTGATAGTGAGTTTGAGGGTGATAGTGAGTATGAGGGTGATAGTGAGTTTGAGGGTGATAGTGAGTTTGAGGGTGATAGTGAGTTTAAGGGTTATAGTGAGTTTGAGGGTGATAGTGATTGAGGTGATAGTAGTTTGAGGGTGATAGTGAGTTTGAGGGAGTGAGGATAGTGAGTATGAGGGTATAGTGAGTTTGAGGGTGATAGTGAGTTTGAGGGTTATAGTGAGTTTGAGGGAATAGTAGTTTGAGGGGATAGTGAGTATGAGGGTGATAGTGAGTTTGAGGGTGATAGTGAGTTTGAGGGGATAGTGAGTTTGAGGGTGATAGTGAGTTTGAGGTGATAGTGAGTTTAAGGGTGATAGTGAGTTTGAGGGTGAATAGTTGAGGTTATGAGGTGAGGATAGTGAGTTTGAGGGGATATGAATAGGGTAGGAGTTTATGAGGGTATGATTTGAGGGATAGTGAGTTTGAGGGTATAGTGAGTTTGAGGGTAGAGTTTGAGGGAAGTGAGTTGAGGGATGTGAGTAGTGAGTTGAGGGATAGTGAGTTTGAGGGTATAGTGAGTTTGAGGGAATAGTATTGAGGGGATAGTGAGTATGAGGGTAGTGAGTTGAGGTAGTGAGTTTGAGGGATAGTGAGTTTGAGGGGATAGTGAGTTTGAGGATAGTAGTTTAGGGATAGTGAGTTTAAGGGATAGTGAGTATGAGGGATAGTGAGTATGAGGGTATGAAGTGAGTATGAGGGGATAGTGAGTATGAGGGGATAGTGAGTATAGGGATAGTGAGTATGATGTGTGGAGACAGTGGAAACTATTAAACCTAACTTAAGCCTAAATAACCAGATCCTGGTGACCTTATGAATAGCTCCTCTTTCGAGAAAAATACCCATGGTAGCAGCCTGGAATCGATTCCTGGACCCCTAGGTTGGTATCCACTAAAACACAGGGCCGGCTACGTATCATTGAGTCAACATGCAAATACTCATCCACAACGATGTGTCACCCAGTGATATCATGTACATGGGGCTTTAATTTTATATTCTTCTACTAGATCTCAATTAGGGTTGTTGATGGTCTAATTTACACTGAAATAAAACAAAATAATTAACTAAACAACATAAATTTTTATAAGAGTCCTCGATAAATTGGACTGAGTTTGGTAATATCTAAATATACGCTAAGCATTACCATTTCAAAGAATTGGTTTAGAAATCTAAGCTGCCTTCATAAACTGGAACAAATTTTCTTAAATAGGTAGAAACCGATGTTGTATTAATCATAATTTATTTGTTCTGATAAAAATTAAACGTGTCTATAAATTAATTAAAGGTGATTAAAAATTAAATTTCAGTTTCTTTATTAAGTTCGTGTTGACACCTTAGCTCAGTCCGAAAGTGAGCTAAGAATCCCAGGTTCGAGTTTTGGTATGGCCAAAAAATTCATCATCTTTGAAAATGGAGCATCCATCTTATGTGATAAAATAACCACTGCGGTACTTAGTGTTTTGTTTTTGGTTCTTGAACTAATCTATTTTTTTATTCGTACCAGTTGGTTCAGAAAGGGCACATTAAATACCCCAAATTAAAAAAATCTTTCATCATAATTATTATGAATTTAGGATAATATTAATTTTGTGCTAAACATTAAATATTTGTTTTTATGTTATTATTATTATTTTTAATCAGTTTTCATAATTTAAGTCCAAAATACTTCTTTACAGTTTCACAATGACTCCATCTTTGTTTCCAGCCCATTATAGAAAAACTATAAAATATATATTTAAGTCCTACAATAGAAACAATCACGTCGCTGTATCATGCGATGTATAATGGTCAAGCCTTAACAGATTTGTGATCGTGATTGGTTCAATTAATGAGAGGTCCGTGTTTGTTCGGTAAACACTACGATTCAGGAATCCTGTGACTATTGTCAAGGTAGAATGGTTAACGGTTGGATCATTGTTCGACCATGCGGTAAACAAAGGAAATCAAGTTGTCCCTACATATCCGGTGGAAGTTACACAAACACTCGATATACAGTAGTTGTTTTGATAACACACTTTCCTTTCCGCCGAAACCCAAACCTCCTTGCGGAAATCTCGCTGATACGTTTATGTGAGCGCTTTCAGTTAAGCTGGAATCTGATTGATAAGGTCCCGTTTAGCACTCAGAGAATAATATCATAGAATCTGAGAATTAATATTTATTTACTAATACAGTAGTTCCGTGGCTTCTTTGGTTCTGACTGACAGCTCACAGCTGTCTTCTGACAGTCAACATTTAGATATATACCTAAATTTTGACTGTCCGAAGTGACACCTGCTAAACACATGTTTTTGCAGATCATATGGTTCGGCGTAGGGATACAAAATTTGGTCTGGTAGCTTTTCAAAGCCATCAGCTCTCAGGTGTGAGCTGTCAGTCAGCACCAGAGAAGTTATGGGGCTACTGTAGCTATGTGGACAGTATTTCTCGCTAAGTTAAGTAATTTTAATTTAACTGACTTTTAATATTTCTCTTTGGATTCCGAATTGAAAACTATCATATAATTTCTCCTTGGATTTAAATTTTAAATTTATCTTTGGTGATAAAGCTCTATAGAAAGCAAATAGATACTATATTTAATGATACATTATATCCATAAAAACTATCCATTGTTCACTTTGTTTAAGAGGTCAGTCTCGCAATATCAAAATTCAAATAAATACACGAGTGGTGCTTGATCGATTGCGTAGAATTTTAAATAATAATAACTTGGGATAATCTGTTAAAAGAAACACTCTTTGAGTGGCGGCCATCTTGAAATGGGTAAATATATCGTGAAACAATAAATACATAAGACGTTAGGCCTAGGTTCATACAATGTCCTAAGCATATTTCACTAACACTGGTCCACTCATTTGATGTTAATCGTGGGAGAATAAACCCAACAGATGTAATGCTAAACGGTCGAATTAAACATCAATTATTATCTATTTATTTATTTTATTTCAACAGGTGTGAAGTGTATATGAGAAAAGTCAAAAATAGCAATGGCAAAGGCTTCTTTAAACAAGAAGAGGACTACTACTACTACTACTACTACTACTACTATTATACTACTACTATTATTATTATTATTACTATTATTACTACTACTATTATTACTACTATTATTATTACTACTACTATTATTAATATTGACTAGCTAACTGGACCTGGAGAGGAGGAAGGATCTAATAAAAGATACTTATGGAGCATAACTTTGTGTAAATGAAAAAGGATGATAGTATTTGGAGAGATTTGAAATGTTGTACTGGAGAGGAATATATAGAATAAAATGGACATATTAAGATACAAATTAAGTTTTGTTAAG
>JBCFYV010000100.1:20322550-20450050 GCA_039000515.1 Timema cristinae | reverse complement strand
ACTTACGTATTAAAATACAAAAGTTAACCAACACAATACTTTAATATACTCTAGACCTGACTTTTTACATCCTCCCGACGTTTCATAACGCACTGAAACAGAAAAGGTTTTTTTTTTCGATGCTGTCTATCTGTTTTTGCCTCAGGCTAGAGCCGAAACTATTTTACCGATTGGGCTAAAACTTCGTAACCGAGATTTCTTAAGGTCCCTCCCCAGGGATTTTTGGAATTAAATTTTTACTTAACTTTTATTGAAGGGCAAAACGTGAAAAAATCGATTTTCGCGAAATTCGCTTTAACGATTTTGATTAAATTCCATATATAAACACTAGTTATCATTGTAAATTGTATAAAAGCTCTTATTTTCTCATGAAAATGACTTTGAGGTTACTTTATCCACGGGAAATTTTCCAATTTTCATCATTTATCCGCAACTATTTCAGATACGAAATAACATATCATTGTAAAGTTGTAGTAGGCCTACTATTAAGGGTAAAAACCTTTTGATCGAAATATATTTGTATAAAACCAATTATTTAATAGCTATATGCCTATATATATATACTTTTTATTTAAGTCTTCAAAAATGAATTTGATTCTTATGCTCTTTGGTGGACAACGATGTTTCTCTTTTCTCAATTTTTCTGTAACAATGTTCTTAGTTACTAATGCCATAGAGTAAGTAAAAGTGTATATTATTTAATTGATGATCTTTGATGTAGTGTTTCTACAACAATGTATACACCTATTATTTCGTTTCACAAATCTGACGAGTTTTTAATAAATGTTTATTTTAAGATAAAAGCGGGAGAGAGTCTATTTGGTGCGCCGCTTGATTTATTTTTATCTCAAGTGCTTTCAAGAATCATAATATCTTATAGACCAATGGATTTGTTGTACATTTCCTAAAGACATTCACGATATCAGCACAAGACTTTCAAACTAAACTAATATAGTATACCCAGTACAATGCTCATCTCTGGCACCTAGCGTCACTCTTGCAACAGAGTAGATTGGACGATGATAAGGAGATTGGAGTTTGAATCCCGGCCGGGTGTACTGAGGGTTATTTTTATTATATGGTTTTCCACTCTCCCTTCATTCATATGGGGGTTCACTTCCTCTAAACAAAACCTTCCTCACACCTAACACGTTAGCGTATCTAGTATATAGATGCATATTGTAACTTGTAACAGGTAATAAGACATGGTGCTAAAATAAACATGCAGGGAAAACCAGTGTTTAACTAATACTTTTTCAGGATCACTCGGATATAAATTAAGGTATATTAATCATATTATTGCCGATGCGCAGAGTATTTTTCGAAACCTATGAGTTTAACATCGCAAATTAATCTTAAGAAACCGATTTGTTTTCACAGTTAAATTATCTTTTTTTTTTCTACAAGTTGATAATATGTTTGTAAGACCTTGGTTTGTAAGATTTTGAATAAACACTTTGAAGATCAATGTTCAATGTTACTTTATTTAAATGACTATTAAATTAAAAAGCAATCATCTTCCTAGCTATAATTATCTCACGTTAACTCTATTCATTCGCACGGTACATTGAGACCAACTGACTGAATTGCGTCTAAACTTTACCTTGAATTTCTCAACCTAATTTGAGAGCTCAACCAACTTTTCTCATACACTCTTCAGAGGCCGAATATCTAAAGCGTCAATATTGTTTTAAACTGGCCTGCTGAAAAACGGAGAGAACAGGGTTCGAATCCTGGTCGGGTCTAATGAGGGTTTCTTTTCCTAAATGGTTTCCGACTCTACTTCTACAGAAATTCGGGTAGTTTACTTCTGAAATAATTCCTTCCTAATCCTTACCCCATTGTAGTGATTTTCATATACGCGTATAACCTGAACAGGTAGTAAGATGTGGTGATAAAAAAACTCTCATCACATGTACAAGAACGTTAATTAGTTTTAGTGCTCCTAATTGTTAGTGTTCACAGCTGCGTTTAATTTACGGCCATAAATAATGACTTAATTAATAAGCTTACAGTAAGGAATCCCACGTATGAATTTATTTAATGTTGTAGATCTTCATAATGTAACATATTGTTTAAATAATGAGTCCAACACCTGAGCTCAGTTGATAACGTGTCTGCCTACTAAACATAAGGTCTCGGGTTCGATTATCGGCATAGCCGAAATATTATCATTGATGAAAATATGGGTTTACTCTTTCACATTGATAAATTAACGGTCGGGGACTGGATGTTGTGCCTGTCCTAGTCCTAAGTTAGATTATAGGGCAAATGAAGCTACGATAGACCTATCAAGCTTGAATAAAAACCTGACCCGGGCCACAGACTGGAAACAATAATGGATGTAAAGTAACTTTTTAAATAATGACTTACATATCATAAGGAGTCGTATATTCCCTTTAGGCCCGTTGACACGGTGTTAGTGGACTAATGCAAGTTTATTGGTATTAGCTTACTAACATGTTAGTTGTGTTGACACGCATTTTCCACTTGTATTAGTAGCGCTTATAAAAACATGGCTGAAAATGAAGAGTGGTAATAACTGGTCTCTCTATTGGAGCCTTATTTTTTTATCAATGCGTCTCATTTTTCGTTCGGGTAATTTATACGCAAATACTAATTACGCTTATGTGTTAGGAGCTAGTAAGGGTGAATTTAGAATAAGTATGGGCGGCAACATAAATTACAATTTTTCAGTAGACGGAATTTATCATAATTAGTTTATTTTAGAAAAACATTATAAGTTGTAGTTAGGAAACAATATTTAATCGTAATTATAATAATAGAATTAAATGTAAAGAATAGTTACAATGTGTGATAGAAAATATGTTTTAATAATTAGTTTACCTATTAAAAAAATTGTTTTATATAGCCAACATAAAAAAGTTAGTGATTAGTGTGTCTCCTATTTCTTAGTTCCTTAATACATTAAAATAGATTTTAGTTGATCCCAAATAATTATTAAATTATTTTACTTGATTTTTTAACTTATTTAGCACACATGTTAAATAAAATTAACCTCAACTAAGGTAAATAAATCCCAATACAACCAAATTCGGTAGGGCACTTTTTTAAATAGGTCCAACCCAGGTTTTTTCAACCCTCTTTTAAATGTTATTATTATTATTAGCACCACGTCTTACTACCCGTTCGGGTTATACGCACTTACGCTAATGTGTAATGGTGGGGTGATTGTGATATGAAATGGAGGACCTACAGTTTAACGTGGAATCCGAACCACGGTGGAGGCCTGGCATTCCCCACATTCACAAGATGTCTTGTCAGAGGTGAAGGAAGGGTTTAGTAATCAGATAAATCTTTGCCGGGACCGAGGATTGAACCCCGGCCGCCAGCATAGAAGTCTGACACCTTATCCCTAGACCACCAGGTCACCTTATTTTTAAATGTTAGTATACTAATAACCAAATATCTTATTAAATTCTAGGTAGGCCTAAAATATTTTTTTAAATAATAATAGGCTTAAATTAATTTGTTGGGCATTTTTTTAATAGACCTAACGCAAGTTTTTTATACCCGTTTTAAATTTTGGTATACTAATAACAAAACATCTTCTTAAATGCTAGCTTGCTAGGCCAAAAATATTCCTTAAAAGTAATAATTCATTAATTTGTAGATTGGTTTAAATATAGACTATTTGGTTTGCTATACGATAATATTATATTATGTATCTACTCAATATTCCAAAGCATTACTACAAAGTGTTTGAAGTGTGTGGGCTGAACATTTATAATTAAAACTTATAAAGATTGTTTAAAGTGTCAAATATGGAGATTGGACAACGTGCCGAAGATTTCGCGTGAAAACCACCGGTCATTCATGCCCTACTTGCCGATAACGCGAATATTATGTTGCCGGAACTAATCACGATACTACAATGTTGTATTATATTTTGTGATCGTATATAAAAAAAATTACACATGCCACGTTGAGTGGAAGGAAATAATGATTTTTTAAAATTATTGATAACATTTGTTTACCGATATTAAAAAATATCTCTCACAAATAACATTTGAAAAATGTACGTAAGCCTAACATTTTATTTTGGAAACTTTATTTACAGCTGATATAACTTTACAATATCCTCTAGTGCAATATCCCTCCCATTCCTATCTTTATGAATTCGGTGCTTAAAATTGCACAAAAATAATCCTTTTCATAACATTCCACAAATAAGTATCCGCCGCACAACCAATTCTTCAGTTGCCGCCATTTTGAATTGTCTACTTGCATTAGTAAAGTTGGAAGGTGACCAACTTTTTCAGTTGCAAGTGGACTTGCATGTTAGTAGCTTGCTTGTCTGTTTACACGGTGCAAGCTGTGCGCGCGCAGCCCAATTAGTGTACTTGCATTAGTCAACTAACACCGTGTCAACGGGCCTTTTGGGCCAATCAAATTGGAGATTTTTTCCATCGGCTCGTCTTACTAGTGGGTTAGGTTACACGCGTATATGACAATAATTATCTATTGGATCGAGACGAGGAAGGAAGCATTTCGAAGGTAATATACCCACATTTTTGTGGAAGGAGAGTGGAAAACCGTTTTGAAAAACAACCCTCAGTAAACCCAACCAGGATTTGAGCCCCAATCACCCCATCATCAGCAAGCCAATTTAACACAATAGAGTATTCAGCCAATGAAGCGGGTAGGAATTGGGAGCTGTTTATATGATAGTAATCATAAGCGCCCTCTAATAGGAACTGTGATGAACAAACTAGATAGGCTCAAGAGGATAACCACAGGTCCTCTCTAACAATAATTAATATTAAGTACCTAAATGAAAGAAACCTCATATAAATTATACTACTATAAAGCCACATGGCTGACTCACTCACTGGCATTAATACTTTCCTACTTCCAGATGAGCTAGAAACTTGAAATTTGGCAAACTTATAGCTTCTAGCCTGTAACTGACGGGAAAATTCCAAAAAGTTAAAAAAAAATAATTATTAACCCCGAAAACAATTCAAAATGTTGGAGCAACTTTAAAGTCGGTGCGGACTTTTCTTTGAAGGTCTCTTGTGCTAAACGTTAAGACCTATCAAAAAACCCTTGGAATTACATCAGTCCACATCCTCATCGGGGGTTTGGGGGCGGAGCCCCCAACGAGCAAAGCTATTTCTAATATAAAGTTAGACACTACTGTTATTTGAAGGGGGGTGGGTAGAGGGGGATGGTATGGTGAGAGAGGATAGGGTTAAGAGGGGGTGGCCTTGACCCACTATTTAAATAACCTATTAATCTACTTCAACTGAAATGTCCCGACATCTCTTTGACTACTTCAACAACACGATTGTATCCCTACCTATTTAACAGCGTAAGTATACATGTATTTACTTTTAGGTTACAACGTTACATAGTGTACACTTTGTTTATCTTGAAATATAGAATCTATCTAGACTGATTACCCTATGGCCCTTTCTTAAAGACCACACTATAATGCAAGTAAGGTTATTAAAAATTTCAGCAGAACTTTTGAATTTATTATCTCTGAACCATCTAACATAGAACATATGTTTTTGAGTTGTTTTGAGGTTTATCATCTAGATCCCAGCGACATCTCACATAAATTGATACACCTTTATATATAAATATAGCTAATAAAATTGTCGGTTAAAGAAAGGAGTTTTTTTGTGAGTTGCAAACGTTACTAAAACCATTTTATTTTGTACATAGGCCTATACAATTATGCATACAGCATATAATTGATTTATATGTCTCTTTAGATTAATATAAAAAACCCTATAAAATAATATTAATAATATAGTAAAATGTTATCAATGTTGGCCACAAAAATGTATGTCTGTATTCTCTAAAAGTTTTTCTACCAGAATTCCACTATATTTGAGCATTCGTGTCGAGATAATATGGTTGATTATTTCAACATATATAATTGGATTGATATTTATTTGACCAGTTCAACAACATATACATGTATCTATATTACTAATTCAACAGACTCGCATTGACGCTTATTTGAACAATTGATGTGTTTGATAATAGTTAGTACGACACTTTAGTTCAGTCTATAGCATATCTGTCTACTGAGCTTAAGGTTCCGGGTTGAATTCCCGCATGGTCGAAAAAATTACCACTATTAAATGTGGGTGCCGCTTTCAGGTGATGAATTAATGTTAAGTTAGTTGATATAAACATTCGGTTCAGAAAGTGTGCGTTAAATACCTTAAATAAATGGAGAAAAAATTGCTAGTTAATACTACAATTTTATTGGGTGCCAAAATGTAAAAATAGTATTTACAACCTAAGGGCATGTGGTTGTATTCACTATATAACAACAAGCCTGTACAAAATAATTTGATTAGGTAAAAATTGCTTAGATAATTTTATTTGCTATTTTCTCACGGTTATTTCTCTTTGGTTTTGAATTGAAAAATACTCCAAACACGGAAAACCAATAACCGTTAAACTTGGTTTGAAAAATCTTAAAAATATGGGAAGAGAATAACTGTTACTTTTGTATTATAAAATATTGTAGGTATAAGCAAATAATAACGGTTAATTTAGGAGTGTCACATTTTCGAGATATTGATGAGTTGCTGCTAATTTTAAAATGTCAACTACTCGCAATGTGGACAAGTTCTTTTTATTATTTAAAATATAAAACTGGAACAGCTAATAATGTTGTTCATTCAATATATTTAATGACTAACTGTTATTTTTTTTAGTAAATTATATCAATGCTCGCATGTGAAACCAGCTACGTTTTATCATTACCGACAAAAATTAAACAGGTTTTAGGTTGAATGAACTTCACTTCCAAATCTTCAATAATTGAGGATAAGCAATAACCTAAAAATATGTCTAGTTTATTATTTTAACTCAACTGGCAGTGGATCTGTCCATGGTTTATATTCAGACGTGAACCTTTTAATGGATCAAAATGCAATGCATCCCGATTCGTCTTTTCATAAGTGTAGTAGAAATACAACACTTTGGAAAGGTGACATTTGTAAATTAGGTGTAAAACCCAAGACGCCTTCCCATTAATTTGTCTACATACTTGAGCATCGATTAAAACTTTTATCTTAAGGTGCGGCAGAAGGAGTCTAAGTATTTTTTAGTTTTTATAGAATATACATTTTTTGGCAAAAATAAATCAAATATTTCTCCACTAGCAACATAAATTTAGTTTTCTGCACATGATATTATCAAAAGGTCCTGAATATCTGTCAAGGGTGTCCTGGAATGTTGTTAAAACATTTTAAATAAAGAGAAAAAGTTTTGACAAAATTCCAGGACACCCTTGACATATATTCAATATCTGTTGATATTAACATGTGCACAAAACTAAACTCTTTGTTTCTAATGAAGAAATATTTGATTTATTTTCGCCAAAATATGTAATGCTATAAAAACTATAAAATTACTCGTGCCGCAACTTAAGAGTTATTGTGTATAAAATTTAACCATTTAACTTAGTGCATCAACAAGACTACTGTGTTATCATAATAAAAAAATATGTTTATTTAGTCACCAACCCGCATTAGTAGGTACGCCGACAGAGGCGTCTAAGCTCGTCTGGTCTAGTGTTATGATCTTAGAGGGGGGTGGGCTCGATTCCCAGCAAGTATACTGAGGATGTTGTTTATTAAATGGCTATCCACGCTTAGTGGATGCAAATGTGGTTACATTTTATCAATGTTATACCTTCCTCATCCCTACGCCTTTGGTGTAAATATGTTGATAGCCCGTATGACCCCATATCGATGGGTATGCGGACTAGGCTTCTAGTCTGGTGTACTGTTTACAGGGAGGTCAGAGTTCGAATACCAACCGTTTGTATTGAATATGGTTTTTCTTAGGTTTTCCTCACTCTCCACGCATAAAAATTAATGTACATTTCCCCTTAATTTTACCTTCACCAGCTTCGCTGGCCTCATGATCTAAGACGTTACTCTCTCAGTAGCCTAGACTTTCGATGAAGTGGAGATCCAGGTTCGAACCTCGATATGGTGTACTGAAGGTGGTTCTTACAAATGGGTTTTCCCTCTCATCCCACGCATATGCGGGTACACTTCCTATAATTATAGCCTTATTCATCTATAAAACCACTAGCGTACAATCCGAATGGGTTATAAGACGTGGTGTTAAAAAAATTCCACCTTCTTCGTTTCTCACATTAGTGTAAATATGCGGGTTAGCTGGAAAAATTGTAATACATGGCGTAGAGGGGGGAAAAATCCTTAAAATCTATTTAATACTCTGTGACTGTATTTTAATCAGGTCCTGATTGTTGGCACAACTCCTCAACATACTTTGAGGACCGGTATGTTTATGATAAATGAGGTAATCGCTTCACGAATAATACGTCGTAAAACTGCTTTTAAATTACCTAATTACAGAAGCGTGAAGAAATCATTCGTTCCGCCAATCTACACGGTGTCTTGTTTACCATTCGAGATTCGAAGTAATTATTATGTTGGGTCTTTTTAGATTGGTGAATAGTTGTTTACTCAGACACTTGGATTTATTTAGGTCGTTTTATTTTATTTTCACTCACTTAAAATGTTCTAAATGTGTGTGAGACCTGCTATGGAGAAGATAAGTGTCCTTGAAGTGTAAGGAAGTGTTGTACAGGGCATACTTTGTATCTATTGTTCATATGCAGCTGAAACATGGACATTGAATGTAAGAGAGACTAGGGGAGTGGAAGATGTGGAAATGAAGTTTGTGAGGAGCATGTTAGCTGACATGAGGAGAAATAAGATTAGGAATGAAGTTATCCGGAAAATATTGGGGCTACAGGGAATACATGAGATGGTAGAGGAAGCAAGACCGAGATGGTATGGGCATGTTGTGAGGCTGGAGAAGTAGAGGATTCCAAGAAAGAGATATAAAGAGCACATTACGAAAAGTGTGCAAGTGAAAGGAGACGAATGGAAGCATTTAAAGGAATAAGACTGGTGGAAGAATAGAAGAAGCTGGAGAAATTTTACCAACTGACCCGTCCACCGGCTGTATGCATTTGATGATGATGATGATGATGATGATGATGATGATGATGATGATTCACTTAAATCTGGTTTCTTTCTGATCATAAGGTGTGTCAAGACAACAGCAAAATTCTAGCTTCCTTGTTTCCGCGTATTTTATATATAATACCAACATTCAGAACAGTATTGTTTCAAAACCGCATTATTGAGCACGCGTATTTAACGTCAGTATCGTCTTGTATGGTCTGCTCGTGACTGGGAGGCTAGGATTTTAATCCCACCTGGGGTGGTTTTTATTAAGTAGTTTTCCACTTCACTCCATGCAAATAAATAATAGTAGTGCTATTAGCACTGCGTCTTACTATCCGTTCGGGTTATACGCACTTACGCTAATGTGTAATGGTAGGGTGATTGTGAGATGAAATGGAGGACCTACAGTTTAACGTGGAATCCGAACCACGGTGGAGGCCTGGCATTCCACACATTCACAAGTTGTGATTAATACACGTCTTGTCAGAGGTGAAGGAAGGGTTTGGTAATTAGATAAATCTGTGCTGGGACCGAGGATTGAACCCCGGACCCCCAGCACAGAAGTCCAACACCTTACCTCTAGACCACCAGGTCACCAATAAATAATACTTTTATCAATAAAAATATCTTATCAATTAACGCTATTAAAATATGATAGCTAGCCAGTCTTGTGCTATATTGGTTAGAGCTCTTGGCTACTGAGCTAGAGGTCCCGGGTCCGATTCCCGGATGCTATTGGGAGATTTTTCTAGAAAGGGGAATAGTTTCCATGTTCACCAGGGTTTGATTAATTAAGCTTAAGTTAGATTAAGAACTTAATTGGTTTCGACCTGTCATATACACTATCATCATCCCTTAATCTCATCGGGACATGGAAAGAGTCTCCACGGAAATAATGTACAATTAGTACATGCGGGCGTCCTCTGGACAACAGTACATCAGTACTGGCTAATTTTCCGTAAACTGAGCTACGGATTGATGTAACCCAAACACGCTATATACAAAATTTAAAAAATATATTTTACTTTTTTTTAACACCGGGTTTTACTACCTGTTTGGGCTATATACGTATATAGCAATTACACTAGTGATTTAAGGTACTAAGAACGTTTAATTTAGAAGTGTACCCACATTTTCGTGGAGGGAGAATGGAAAACCTTTTTTGTAAAAACCACCCTGAGTACGCCCGAACAAGATTCGAATTTTGATCTCCCCGTCATCGGCAGTCTAATTTACTGCAAGAGTAACGCCTTAGACTATGCTGCCACCAAAGCAGGTCATGATGGTTTGAACGGCTATTAATACTACGGTGAAAAAATTAGAATGAATTAATTCAGCTTTAATAATTTACTTCCAATAGCTTGTGAATGTTTACATTTTGAAAAAAACAAACAAAAATAAACTGTATTTTATTCGCTGGTGTTGAGCTGCTTTCAGAAATGTCCTCCTCTACCCTCCATTGTGAGTTTTCAAGTTATAGTAACATTGTTTCTAGACAACAGCCAATATTGCATATTATTTTCGTATGTTAACAACTCTATGCTAGGCCTACATTTTATATATCAGTCCTACACATATATTTATATATATGCTACACCACAAAAGTAGAATAAGCCATTTCATAAATAGGGTATATTTCTGTCCATTCCGTGAACTGGGTTCTTCGCTTGACCATTTTACGAATAGGCTAAAAACTCGTCCAGTCCATGAACTGTGTCGCCCTAAGCTCTACCCAATTTATGAAATGGACGAGTTTTTGCCCGGTCCATTAAATTGTCAAGCGAAGAACAACCGTTAATCATTTTAGATTGGAAGGTTAGGTTTAGTTTGGGTTGGTTGGCTGGCTGGTTTATATTTAATAACACATAATATTTGAAAAACAATTATAATTAGCTTGTAACATAGAGGACAATAGTTTTCAGTTCATGAAATGGGCAAAAGTGTATGTAAAGTTTGCCCTGTTCCTAAAATGGTCGATAGAAGAAGCCAGTTAACGAAAGTGAGATAAACTAGGCCCAATTTGTGAAATGGGAGTTATTATCTAAAATGGAGTGTTACGTAAGTATAATGTGAAGCGATTACTTTCTAGAAAGATTACAGTATTTGTGCCAAATAGTTCTATATATTATTTACAAACCATGAATAGAGAGTTTTATCTTACGCTGTGACGTGGACAAGGAAGAATGTTTATTTAGATAGTCTCTCGCTTGGGTACAACTCGTTATAAACATATTAATAAAAACCATCAAACTAATTTAGTTGAACATATGCCTATGAATGTAGTCTCTAAGTTTAAATATTATATTTAATGTAAAAATAAATTGTTTAGAGGAAACTAGTTAGTAGTTAGTAATATTACATTCAAATATTTTGGGGATGAATAGAAGACTTTAGATTAATTTGTGTAATTAATTGTAACTTTGAACCTAGAAATTGCATTAAAAATTAACCTAGAATCAAAATTATGGAAACAAAGCTTATAAAAATTTGAGCCAACGGAAGACAGCATAATCAACAGAGCGAACACCAAATTTCGAATATTCATAAAGGGGACCACGTGGTTTCAATTGAAAGTCATATAACGGTTGCCTGGCTTACAACGACATTCTCATGTTGACACAATGTCTTCTGTTTTGTAGACATGTAAATTCCAGTTTAGGATGAACGGCCGGTGAATTACCAAGAGTTCACTCGGGGACAAACGGAATGGGTAGAGGTGCAGGTGTATGGGGTACTGCATCAGAGGCTGGAGGGTCGGATCTCACTTCCTCGTGGCTTGGGAAAGAAGAAAAAAAAAAAGGGGATTGGGTATGTAGCATAAAGAAATATAATATAATGTACAAATGTCTAGGATTGCTAGTAAGTGCATATACCCATTCATTGGATTCAATTAATGAGCCATGTAATTTAGGACATAGGAGGGACAAATAAACAGGATAATGGAGAACGTAACAAAAAACATAACTTCATGGTTTGTGTGAATCGCCAAACATATTATGGATAGATAATAAAGGCACGCAGACGTAGGTCAGGAGATCACGTGGTATGCATGGGTGATACCAGGCGTGCAAACAAAGCTATATTTGGGAACATTTGTGATATAAGACCTCTCGGTAGGAGACCCAGAAGTCAATGTAAAAAGAGATGTGAGGGCGATTGGGTGTCAGGTTAGGTAATGGAGAGAGGTGTGCCAGATTAGAGATTAGATAGAGGTATATAAAACTAGGGATTAGAAAGAGATGTGTTAAATGGGGACTAGACAAAGGTGTGCCAGTTTAGGGATTAGATAGAGGTGTGCCAGGTTAGGGATTGAATAGAGGTGTGTTAGGTCATGAATTAGATAAAGGTGTTTCGGATTATGGATTAGATAGAGGTGTGCCAGGCTAGGGATTAGATAGAGGTGTGTTAGGTCATGAATTATATAAAGGTGTGTCGGATTATGAATTAGATAGAGGTGTGCCAGGCTAGGGATAAGATAGAGGTGTGTCAGGTCATGAGTTATATAAAGGTGTGTCAGATTATGGATTGGATAGAGCTCTGTCAGGTTGTGGATTATAAAAAGTTGTGTTATGTCATGGATTAGATAAAGATGTGTCTGGTTATAGATTGGATTGACATGTGCAAGGTCATGGATTATATGGAGATGTGCCAGGCTAGGTAATGGAGAAAGGTGTGCCACGTTATGGATTAGATAGGTGTGTGCCACGCTATGGATGAAATTGGTGTGTTTCACGCTATGGATTAGATAGAGTTAAGCCAGTCTAACGGCACGCGTCCCAGCATCCTTGGTTCATCTCCTGACAGAGTTAGTATACAACCTGATCCCCTGGATTCACGTGCTTCAGTTTATATCTCAGTGATAGATTTAGATATTTAGATATATTGTATTCGGGCGCCAGGAGGTCTCACGTCCCTTACCAACAATTAGACTGGGTTTGATTTAAATAAAAGAAAACATAAATAATTAAAGATCACATAATAATAATAATAGAATAATTATATATTATATTAATAACATTATATATTATGTATTATAATAATATAGTATTAATTATGTATACAATTAATATATTTATGATTTATGATTATATATAATATACATAATACATATAATATATAATTAATTTATGTAGGTATATTAATAAATATATAATATATAGTATATTATATATACAATACTACTATTTATCTTACATATAGTATATTGTATATATATAAATATATTTAAAATATATAGTTATATTTTATATATATAATAAATATGTAAATGTGTGTATTATATACTGTCTATAATGTAGTTATATATTATAAATATATTATTTATATATATTATATAAGTATGATGTACATATATATCAATTAATATACCTATCAATATTAAATTTAAAAACAAATTTTTAGGTATATTGCGCTCATTTTGTAGGGATAGCGTACAATTCTTTTTAGCACAGCATCATACTACCCGTTCGGGTTATATACCTGCACACACTTTAATCTACCTTTTAGTAGGGGGAAGAGAGGATATCATATATTAAGTTAAATCAATTATATATGTAATTTCATCTTAAACATGGATTTATAAGGGCATTTTTAATCAATCGCTCTCTCTATTTATTAATATATATACGTATATATATATATGTAATATCACAGAAATAATGTATTATATTTGTTATAATATTGTCCCGTCATCATTCCTACCAAAGATAAAATATTATATTTACTGTGTGTGCCACAACTCAAAATGAATACTATCAATACAAGTTTGTATTTTTATGAGGGTATTTTAATAATCTGCATCAATAACATTGTGATTATTAATTAAATATCAAATATTTGATCTTGATCCGACATGATAAAATCAATTTGTTTTGTATATATCTAAATAATTGTTATAAAGTAGCCTATAGATGTTATATTTCATTTTAAAAATTATTATTCATTCACATTTTATTAATAACAAGCTTACAGTAAAATAAATGCCTTATTATATTATTTTGTATTCCAATTGTTTCAGAAAATCCGGACATTTCCCAATCCATAAACTTAAAGATGCACGAACATATCTCCATCCGACCCACCTTGAGGTTTGGAACATTTCAAAAGGTTATTTTTGGAAAAAAATTCAAAATATTTCAAATGAATTATTATTATTATATTATTAGCACCGCGTCTTACTACCCGTACGGGTTATACGCACTTACGCTAATGTGTAATGGTAGGGTGATTGTGAGATGAAATGAAGAACCTACAGTTTAACGTGGAATCCGAACCACGGTGGAGACCTGGCATTCCTCACATTCACAAGATGTCTTATTTAAAATGAACTTATACACTCGAGATACCCCAAGTCTTATTTATTCTAAGTACTTTAACACTAAAATTATTATCAAATGAGTTATAATAAAGCAATAACAGCGTACAATTTTTTCTTCTCTCACTCACGTATAGACCGCAGCGCTTTGTGGTTGAATCTGTCACTAGCCTCAGGTTTGATGAATACCAGATATGTTAATACTGATACTTTGATATGACAATTAAAGCCTAATGGAATACATTTCTCTCCCCTGGAATTAAATGATCTGACAATATCACAATAACCTATAGCTAATTGCATTAATCTGAATCTATTTCCAACGACCTTTAAGATCTTCCGTTTGAAACTTTTAAAAGAAAATATCCCCCTCAAACCCACAAACTCCTCTGATCTCTCGAAAGTGCATCTGTCCAACCTAAACGAAGGCAGGCATAATACGCATCGTTACTCACGGCGGTGTCAACTCCTCGTCGCAGCCGATTGATCCTGTCTGGAAGGTCCGGACGTCGTAACTCGAGCACGTCGCACTTTGTACCAGAGGTTGACTGCAGATCTGTGCAGGAGGAACTGCCGCGGTTCGTCTGGAGAGCTACCTAGCGCCGTGTCTCGGTCGACAGAGGGGAAACATCATAGGAGAGAGAGAGAGTAGGGGGTTACAACAATTGATGTACGCCTTAGAAGAGGAGATGTCGAAACAACAACACCATGACTCGAAACAAAAACCAACTCTTAAACAGCCCGTATGTTTTGTTGCGGTGTTATACTACCAAATATCGTGTCATTTGGATATTAAAAAGAGTGTTCGTAACTTTAATAAATCAAATTTGTGAAACTAATCAACATTCTGTTAATTTTTATTAAATTCTAGTAATACAAAAACTACATTTAACGCAATAGACTATTTCCTATTCAACGGCTGACCACGTTTTAGGTTTATTTTTAAATTGTTACCATGTCTAAAATATATATGTTTTGGTTTGATCCACGTCTTACTTACCCGTCCGGGCTAGCCACTTATCTGAGGAAGGCTTATAGAAAATGTATCCAAATTTGCGTAGAGGGTGAGTGGGAAACCATTGAGTAAAAATAAACGTGGTTCATCATGACAAGTCACGAAGCCTGACCTTCCCGTCATCATCAAAGGAGATAAGACAAATATAACTCCTTGCCCCGAGTATCCCTTTATGCAGATCGCAATGATTGTCAGCAATCTATGAGGTTAAGAATGAGAATAATAAATAAATAAGAATTAATAAATAATCGTCTGGAGAAAGAATTGAAAACCACACTGGAAAAAATAAATTAGAATGGCAACCTTCCGATTTAAAGTTAAGCCTGCCAATCGACAAACTATTTCTTTCTATATTATAAATGTATGTTATATGATAAAATGTATCGCTAACTGAGCTAGTTCTATCCAGTCCATCTCATTACAACCTATCCCTCTCTTGAGCTATTTCTATCCAGTCTACTTCATTACACCCTATCCTCTCTTGAGCTAGTTCTATCCATCCACTTACTACACCCTGTCCCTCTCTTGAGCTATTTCTATCCAGTCTACTTCATTACACCCTATCCCTCTCTGACTATTTCTATCCATCTACTTCATACACCCTATCCTTATCTTGAGCTATTTCTATCCAGTCTACTTCATTACACCCTATCCTTATCTTGAATATTCATCCAGTCTACTATTACACCTATCCCTCTCTTGAGCAGTTCTATCCAGTCATCTCATTACACCTATCCTCTCTTGAGCTATTATCCGTCCATCTCATTACACCCTATCCTTATCTTGAGCTAGCTCGCCAGTCAAATCATTAAACAGGCTGTCAAACTCTATTCCTCGATACATCGATATCCTCGATTCTTACTGGTATCGAAAGAATCGAGAATAGATCTTAACACAACCATTCTTGTTACTTTTATTCTTAGCTCAATAAAACTGGCGATTAAACAAAACGGCAACATTCAGAGTAGCTAATAATCGATTATCTCTCATATTAGTTTAGTTGCAGTTTCATTTAAATGCCGGCAAATCGTAAATATAGCGTATTGGCCCGAATATATTACAACCCTGAATATAATACGATCTTAACATTTTGAGGTGCTTTACATGAAAACTAAATGGTCCCGAATATAATACGACCTGACATTATGACAGTAACAAGAGGTAAAGATATAACAACTTTTACAAACTTTTTTTAAGTAAAAGTTAATTGATACTGTCAGAATACATGAATCAATAATGTGTATATCGATAACTTCTTTATTTAGAATAAATTAAGATGGCCGCTCATCTGTAATTATATTCTTTGTCGCTTTTTAATTTTTAATGTTTTTTTAGCTCTTTGAATAAGACAAGTTTAATAAAAAATAGAACAAAAATCGATGTTGTTAGTAAAAAATAGAGAAAAAACGTTATATTTAGTTTAATTCAATAGATTTATAAAATATTCCGATACATTCGATATATCTTTCCCAAAAATATTTCCCTAATTTCTGGCGAGCTAACGTATTTCGGATCGATTATGGTGGACGACTTTATATTTTTGTATAGTGTGAAATGTGTTTTTATTCCCGTTATATTATTATTATTATTATTATTATTATTATTATTATATTATTATTGTTATCATCATCATCACCGCGTCTTAATACCCGTTCGGTTTATACGCACTTACGCTAATGTGTAGTTGTAGGGTTATTGTGAGATTAAATGGAGGACCTACAGTTTAACGTGGGACCCGAACCACGGTGGAGGCCTGGCATTCCCCACATTCACAAGTTTTGATTAATAGACGTCTTATTTCAATTATTAAATCCGCAATATGTTGTATCAATTTAGAGTTTATTTGAATTTTTTGTTTGTTTTCCAGTTATGAAGACTTTTGGTGTGTTTAGTATGTGTTTAGTATATATCTATAAGATTGTGAGATTAAAGTTTAAAGCGACCATGTGTTGTAATGGTTGAGTCCAAGTTTCGCATTGAGGGGGTGTAGGCTATCAGGAACGTTAGATTTGATATACAATGGCGATTATTAAATAGCTAAAGAAAAGTTTTTGACGGTTTTTACAAAGCTAATCTCTTTTATTTGACCAAACTACAGTTTTATTTGTGACAAATGTTAAAGGCCTAAGCAAATATATTTTCACTCTTTTATTAATTTTCTTATCAATTTAAATATTAAGTGATGTCTACAGTTATAATCTTGTTTGTTTACTTTTAACAAGTGTGGTACTTAAGTTTTATTTCCAATTCAATTAATTCAAAACAGTAGACTTTAATTTAACAGCCCTATTTGGTGAATTGAATAGACTTGTCTTCTCAACAACTGTTTATTATACTTTTTTGTTTTAATTTGAAATGTCTGTTTCAATTAGGCTTTATTTTTAGGTAAATATTATTATTATTAGCACCACGTCTTACTACCTAGGTATAATACACATACAGTTTACTATAATGTAAATTTTAATTACTTTATTAATTTTATTATATGATTTAATACTTGATAAAATTAATTTTTTTTTTTCTTTGTTAACATTTTTGTATTACTATAAAAGTTTTTTAGTATTTTGGTATGCTATAAAGTTGAATACATATATTTTTTTAAATATGAGGTTGGATGCTTGAAAAAATAATGAAAAAAAGAAAATGTTCGTTCAAGAATCGGAATCGAGAATCGAAAAATTGAGGTTGAACTTAAGAATCGGAATCGAGAATAAAAAAAAAAAAATTGAAGTTGAACTTAAGAATCGGAAACGAGAAAAAAAAGGTATCGTTACATTTCTGATTAAACTCTATCCCTATCTTGAATTACCTATATCCAATCCACCTAATTATATCCTATCTCTTTAAGGTCCATCCTTATGTTCTTTTCTAATGGGGTATGGTATTTTAAACGTTATGTTATGTTTGCATTCCCACTCAACAAGGATGCAGAGGCAGTTCCTAAAATAAATTATTTTGAACGTATGTTGTTTAAATTAATTCAGATATAAATTTACGAAAGATTGGATAAACGCACTAAAATACATTACAGGATATCAACCCTGAATGAATGAACGCACTGCAATGAAGACAATATATAATATTGATACAGACAGTTCTTAGTGACAGACTGGATGAACATAACAAATATTTATTACGCTGATGAGAAAATGATGAAATAGTAAACCTAGAGGAAATGAACACTAACTTGTGTAGATAAAGTGTTTAGTGATTTATTTAAAATTCACCCTCAATACACCCAGCTCGGTTTCCAGCCACGACATTCGCGTCACCGTCAAAACTAGATGAGCCTGGTGACTTGATGGTCTAGGGGTAAGGTGTCGGACTTCTGTGTTGGGGGTCCGAGTTTAAATCCTCGGTCCAGGCACAGATTTATCTTATTGCCAAACCCTTCCTTAACCTCTGACAAGACGTGTATTAATCACAACTTGTGAATGTGTGGAATTCAAGGCCTCCACCGTGGTTCGGATCCCACGTTAAACTGTAGATCCTCCATTTCATCTCACAATCACCCTACCATTACAGATTAGCGTAAGTGCGTATAGCGCGAATGAGTAGTAAGACGCGGTGCTAATAATATATAATAATAATAATAATAATAATAATATATGAGCCTGATATCTAGACCTTGTGCCGACCGATGCTGATATTATTTTAAATTACCTTTCTTATTCCTAGTCCTTTGTTTAAGACGTTAATAACCCGTGCGTTGGACGTAATGGTTTAAAACAAGGCCACATGAATCTTCTTGCTCAAAGCAACAAACTAGTCTTCTCGATCGGCCCATTTGACCAGCTAACAGCACACTGAGATTTATGAAATAAACTAAACAAGTGCAGTATTGTCTACTTAATTGATAATTGACATTCAAAGTTGCTGACATAAAAATTGGAGTATTAAAACAAAAGATGAACTTCTCACTAATGATTATAATTTGCATGATTTTTTTTTTTTAGGTATTAAACTTTAACTTTCTGAAACGGTTGATTTTATCAGAACACGACTTATAAATTAACTTAAATATAAAACAGACGCAACACCTAGATCCTGGCCATTAGCTCGTCACTGTGAAAAGAGAAACCTAAATTTCACCAATGATATCATTTTCCTGCATGCCAGAAATATAACCCAGTACCATTAGTCCATTAGCTCAGAAGACAAGAGTCCAGCCTCTTGGTCAAGTGGACAGCATTCCAGGATACTAATTTAGAAGTCCCGAGCTCCATTCTCGGTGGTACTCTAGGTATTTTTCCCGAAGAGGAATATTACTACTATTTTTGTCATAATCTGCTTAGTTAGACATAAATTAGCTGTAAAAGTTCTTCTCGCACCATACATGTCCGCCACTGCAAGTATAAGACCAAGAGAGGGCCGACAAACCCTGGTGGCTGACGCCAACAAATACTGACAGACATGCAATCGATCGAGTGTTTGACCAGCTTGGATTTAATTAAGAAAAATGAATTCAAACTTTAACATTCAACAATTTTACCATAAATAAGTTAAAGTGGATTCATTTTCCTTCGCGCCTTGTTACCCGTTTTGTGGTTATAAACGTAGATTATTATTATTATTATTATTATTATTATTATTAGCACCGCGTCTTATACTAGACCATGCAGCCACCCCTGCGTTAGACCATGCAGTTACCCCTGCGTTAGACCGTGCAGCCTCTACTGCGTTAGACCGTGCAGTCACCCCTGAGTTAGATCATGAAACCACCCCTGTGGTTAATCAAGTATGGTCAACTTTTCCAATGTCCACGAAGTCTAAGGCTTTTATTAAATTTTGTTGTTTTTGGAGTTTAAATCTCTTCTGGTTGGCTTTTAAAATTGGATTAATAAATGTTTACCTCACACTCTTTCGTAATTTTCTATTACAGGCAAACCAATTTAAAGCTACTAATAAAAAATTATTTAAAGAAATTAATCACTCACATTAAGGACACACGTAATAAAACTTAACTCTCATCTGTTCCTGTTTACCGGTAATGGGAAGGCTGAGGTTTGAATCCCGTTCGTTATACTAAGGTGTGGTTTCTCCTAAATTACTCCCCACCCTCCCTCCAAGAAATGCCTTTTCATTTATTACGATACTATTCCTTGATCATATCCATTCCATTAGTATAATTAGATACAGATAATCCGAAAGGGTATTAAGACTCGATATCATTTCTAAATGTAAAGAAATGAGTATCAAATATCATTGCTGTAATTATATTCGTGGCAATGAGTCATTGACACGCTCACTCCGAAATAATAGCGAGCACTAAAGACGAGATTTCAAAGAAATAATGACAATATTGTGATAGTCAAAGAATCCTTGAATCATCTAGAGAAATGTAGGTGACCTGGTGGTCTAGGGGTAACGTGTCAGACTTCTGTGCTGGGGTACGGGATTCAATCCTCGGTCCCGGCACAGATTTATCTGATTACCAAACCCTTCCTTTCCCTCTGACAAGACGTGTATTAATCACAACTTGTGAATGTGTGGAATGCCAGGTCGCCACCGTGGTTCGGATTCCACGTTAAACTGTAGGTCCTCCATTTCATCTCACAATCACCCTACCATTACACATTAGCGTAAGTGCGTATAACCCGAACGGGTAGTAAGACGCGGTGCTAATAATAATAATAATAGTAATAATAATCTTTTCGTTATACCTTTAGTTATATCTAGAAACACTTATCAAGTAATTGAATAAATTAGAGTAGAATTATTTGACAACTGTAAAAAACTTATCTTTGACCTCGGCTTAACTTTATTTCACATGTTTCAAGTTTCGCTTTGACTTCGCAAATTAAACCGGACTTCACACACCTGATTGAACTGTATTTCAGAGTGTAATAGACTCGTTAAGTTAAAACATTATGAAGCATCTCTGATTTCCAAACCCTTCCTTCACCTCTGACAAGACATCTTGTGAATGTGGGGAATGCCAGGCCACCACCGTGGTTCGGATTCCACGTTAAACTGTAGGTCCTTCATTTCATCTCACAATCACCCTACCATTACACATTAGCGTAATTGCGTATAACCCGAACGGGTAGTAAGACGCGGTGCTAATAATAATATAATTTGATTACAATTTGAATTTTTAGAGAAAGGGTCAATTTAGTAGATTTGGGAAGATGCGAGGGATGTTCCTATTTGATGCTTCATAATTATTATTATTATTAGCACCGCGTCTTACTACCCGTTCGGGTTATACGCAATTACGCTAATGTGTAATGGTAGGGTGATTGTGAGATGAAATGAAGGACCTACAGTTTAACGTGGAATCCGAACCACGGTGGTGACCTGGCATTCCACACATTCACAAGTATAACGAAAAGAACAAAGCACATTATATTCCTGAATGCTGACGTATCTGAATTTGTATATGCTTACGTTAAACATTTCCTTTACTCACTAGTCGATGTTAAAATACTGTTTAGTAGTTGTTAAATTACTTCATTTTAAGTAAGATATTTTAATTATGTGCATAATAAATCGAAGTTTTCCTGTTCCTCTGAAATATTTTGAAAATGCGAAGGTTATTGTGGATGGCTAAATAAAAGAGAAGATTTGACCTTCGTCTATGATATTTCGAACCTATTAGCACATCCCTATGATTAAGTTCCAATTTAACTACTATACTAAATATGTTTTGAAATGATTTTAAACGTATATTTGACGTGATAACCCAAACGTCACGAAATTTACAAACATTCGTTAGCGAGTGAAAGAGGAAAATTGTTTGTTGTTTAGAAGTTCAAGGTGGAGACTGACACGTGAAATCTGTTGGCAAATTACCCAGACAACACCACAGATAATTCCACTGGAAATACTGGAATTCTTCCAGCCTTTCTTGCACGAAGAACACAGGACGTGGTAATGGGAAAAGGTCAACAGTGCGCATGCGTATAAGGATATCAGTGAAGCGATGTAGACAATGGCACCCGCCTCTGTGGCGTAGTTGGCTAACGCGCTTGTCGTGTTGAGCCCGACTGCTGAGGACGGGAGACCGAGGTTCAAATCTCGGTCGGGTGAACTGGGGGTGGTTTTTCCTAAATGGTTTTCCACTCTTCCTCCACGCAAATGCGGGTTCACTTCCTCTAATTCAACCTTCCCAATTCCTAATCCATTAGAGTAATTAGTACTTAAAAGCGTATAACCCGAACGGGTAGTAAGACGCGGTGTTAAGTATTATTATTATTATTATTAGACAATGGCACTCCATGCACACGTGGCCCAAGTTTGATTTGTCCTGGAAATAACATGGATTATTATCAGTATGGGCGTAATTAAATACGAACAAACTTTATTTTGTGTAATTTTTTACTGCATTTCAGTCTTTAAAATTTGTTATTTATTACCTAGTTTCAACTTAGCAACGTTTAAATAGTGTATAATTAAAGAGAACAGAGAAGTATTATAGTATGAATATTTGTATCATATTAGTTAAAAAGTTGATTTATAGCTTTTGGGTGTTACTTAGTTATACATTTAATAAACATAATTTAAATCCAGAATTTTATTTTGCTTGCTGATTTATATATAATTGTCCATAGGCTACAGTAAATAGTGATAGTTTTCATCCATGTAGAGTAACGATTGAAAAAACTATAATTATTTTTTTAAATAACTTTAAAAATATTCTAAATTTGATTTTATTCATCTTTGACTTCCATTGCCACAACTCCCACAGTTAACTGTTTTGATAGTTTTACATTGCAATTAATATTTGAGTCTTTAGTAATTACAATTTTAAAAATATTTTTAATATCTAATTTATTTATTTTTTTAAATGAGATCGCAATTGTCTACGCAATAGATTTTTGTATGCAAACAAGAAAATAAATGTATATTTAAGATGGTGGCTAGAACGAACTTGTTCTAAAAACTATAACATGTTATATACATTAGGAACCGCCTCGGTGACGTAGTTGGCTAACGTAATAGTCGTGTTGAGCTCGACTGCTGAGAACGGGGGAGATCAAGGTTCGAATCTCGGTCGGGTGAACTGGGGGTGGTTTTTCCTAAATGGTTTTCCACTCTCCCTCCACGCAAATGTGGGTTCACTTCCTATAATTCAACCTTCCCAATTCCTAGTCCATTAGCGTAATTAGTACTTAAAGCGTATAACCCGAACGGTTAGTCAGACACGGTTCTAAATAATAATAATAATAATAATAATAATAATAATATATACATTAGGGAATCAACCGCACTGGTGGGCACGCCGATAATAGTGTCAGTCTCGTCTATCCTGAATTTTAGGTGTCATTAGTGTCAGGGCTATAATGCCTGCCAAGTTTAGTAAGGTGTTTTTCACCCATTAGGTTTCCTTATATCTTTCCAGGCAAATATTAGTAAGCTTCCTCTAAAAATATACCTATCTCGTGTTAACCCAATTAATATACATACGGCGATAGCTCAGAAGGGCCCTCTAGGGCATAGGATTATTTTTTGAAATTTAAGGAATACATCATATTAATTTCATTGACACGACATATTTTTATCTTTATATTCAAAGGAACTGTCTAATATTAATATTTTCTTGTGGAACTCTCAAAAAATTCATAAAACTAACATACATGTGCCTGAAATGTATACCACACTTCAAACATCTAGTACAAGCTTAAAATGTAATTGCTAACTTAACGTTTAATTGATAATTTTCCATCTGGTTGCTGACTTTGAGCCCATTTCTAACTTTACATTTCAGTGTTATGATGGATTAAATATCCAACCAATTATACTCTTTAACTCCGGTTATAGCGTATCTAAATATCATATGCTTTAAATTGAAAAAATGACACCCGGACAAGGGAGTCGAGCCCGGTACCATTGGCATAATACGTCAATGCTCTAATCACATAGCTATCCAGGAATCGTCCCATGCCGGGGTTCATTCTTCACTCATATTTTAAGGTAGATCTGTGATCTGTATGTGTTATCTGATAACTTGTGATCTTAATTGAGACTCATAAGTGGCTGACAAATTCCACACGTCCATCACAGACTTTGCCTTAAAACATGAGTGAAGAATGGCCCTGGAATGACTATGTATAGTTAGAGCATTCGCGTACTAAGCCAGGGGTCCCAGGTTTGATTGCCACGTTAACAGGGTGACCCAAAAGTCTGGACACAAGGTGAAATGTAGTCAAGTTATTGAATAATATTTTCAACATGCTGTTCATCCTTAACGAAGCAAGAGTTTGACGCGCTTTGAAAGATTGATGTGAACACGATGCAGTAACTCCACATATCCGTCGATCTTCATATTCATTGATGATGTGGTCCTTTAGATGATCAATATCACTGATTTTTATCGCGTACACCCTTTTCTTCAGCATACCCCAGAAGAAGAAATCGAGGGGACTAATGTCTGGTGAGTGGGAATACCATTCCACACGGCCACGCCTCCCAATCCAGTTAGGGAAACTCTCGTCCAACCAGTGTCGTACAACTGTGGCATGATGGGCAAGGGCCCCATCTTTTTGGAAACCCTTGGGTAGACCTTTGCCTAACAAGTTGATTTGGGGCATTAGCTGATCGCCTAACAAGATGAGGTATGTCTCACCTGTGACGCTCCGATCTAAGAAAAACTGTCCCAATACATGTGATTTTTACAATCCTCTCCACCCCTTGCTGTTTGGACGGTGTGTCCAATGCTGATTGGTGTGTTGTGGCCAGTACTGAGCCTTCTGTCGGTTGATCTCACCGTTAATTGAAACAAGGGTTCGTCGCTGAAAAGCACACCATCTTCTATGAAGCGATCATTTTAATCCAACCAATTAAGAGACCGAAACAGAAAGAATGTAATAATTCCTGTGTGTCCAAACTTTTGGGTCACCCTATATATTTCAACGTTAGCTTTGCATTTTACGAGTTTACATCTCAGTGTAAACTTAAATACAATTTATAACCTTAGATCCAATTGTTTATTTTCATCTTATTTATAACTTTACTTAATAGCTATGTATCTATTTCGATACATCTCAAAAGATCAATTAATATATTTACATATACTTGATGTATTTATATTACGTTTGTACCTTTATATCTTAGTTACATTTACATTATTCTGGTTACTCTACATCTGTTTCTAAATCTATTACTATTCTCAACTTTACAAATATTTTTTTCTAGCGTTGAATCTTATTTTATGGATGTGCATCTTTTAACTAAGTTTAGTTGCTAATTTTATATATTACATTATAATTAAATCTAATTCATTGTCAATTTAAATCTCATAATAATCTTTTGATGCAAAAATCACAATGTATTAATTCTCTACAATAAAACAAAGTTGAATATACAACCAAATAAATTATATAGTTTAACAAATAGTTTGTTGATTACAGAGAGACCAGAGCTCGAATCCCGGTCGGGAGTACTAAAAGAGGGTGATCTTTCCAAAACTTTTTCTCTACCTTACCTCCACGTAAATGTGGGTGCGTTTTCTTAAAATTCAACCTTTATCATACTAGCTCCCTAGCGTAATGAATAGGCCTACATAATGGATATAACCTGAACAATTAATAAGAGGCCGTGGTAAAAAAAAATTGACTCACTCAATGCCATTGACAAGAGCGCTTATAGAAATATTTAAAGCCATATCGGTGCCTGGTGGTCTAGGGGTAAGGTGTCAGACTTCTGTGCTGGGGCCGGGTTCAATCCTCGGTCCCGCACAGAGTTATCTGATTACCAAACCCTTCCTTCACCTCTGACAAGACATCTTGTGAATGTGTGGAATGCCAGGCCTCCACCGTGGTTCGGATCCACGTTAAACTGTAGGTCCTCCATTTCATCTCACAATCACCCTACCATTACACATTAGCGTAAAGGCGTGTAATCCGAACGGGTAGTAAGATGCGGTGCTAATAATAATAATTTAAAGCTATATTCAGAACATATTATGCAATGCATATTATTATCACGTGTCAAGTCTTAACGACAGTTTGTGGTTTGTGGAACTAGTCATGAAAAGGATGGGGAAAGCATTACTAGTGTACCACAAGATTGTAATCCTGCACACCCGTGAACTCTAGAGGAAATAAATACAGATGTTTCCTGGCGGGAATCAAGTGCTCAGTCGGCCAAAAGTTCTACCTTGAACATCAGATCAGCTCCTTCGAGCTTAGAACAGGTTCAACACAAGGAATAGAGAGATTTGATACCAAGTGAGCGCCGTGCTGTTGTCAAGAGAGAGAGGGGAGACCTTGTTAACAGATCTTGGTAAAGGCCCAGTGTTGTGCGTACGATGGTACAGTGTGTTTCACTCAGTATCGGTCCCTGAGTTTCCCTTATAACTTTCAAACTAATTGACGTTAGTTAGTGGTGTATGAGAATCACTCAGGAGCCAAGAGCGGGTGAACCATACTTGATATCCCTCGTACAGCTCTGCCAACCTAGGAAAGGTGGCCGTTATGCTCCAAAGACAATGAGAAAGAGAGGATTTGATTTGTTCGGGGACTAGGCGACCTTCTACAATTACAATCTTAAGGTGAGTAAAAATGGGACGTGAGTAAAGGACAGTATTTTTACGGTTTTTATATAAAAACATTTTTCTGGTCAAAATTAATCAAATTAGTAAACCTGTGCGCAAAAAGCGCTACACCTGGGTAAAAAACCATGGGAAGGGGGAATGGAAAGGAGTGGGGGAATTTTTCCGTACATGTGTCTGTGGTGGGCGGGTGGAGGTGTTTGGGGAGAGGGGGGTGGGTAGCTCCCACCTGAAGACGAGCCTGTTAGCCCCCCGGTTCTAGATCTCAAGGGGTACCCTCCCCTCCAAGATGGGCCCCACAGCCCCAGCGGTTTCCAAGATTCGTCTAGAAAGGGGGAGGGGGCAGGATTGAGAAGGTGGCCTTTTTTATTTCCGGTTACAGAATGTTGTAATTTTAATGGCGGTTTCACATCTTATGGTTAGCACATTTCTATTAAGGTTTTCATTTGTCAATTTATACCCATAAAATAGGTCGATACTGGGTCTTACAAGAATATACACTTTCGCATTAAAGAGATAGCAGAAACATGTAGTTTAATTTTCTTCACATGGTGATATTAACATTTGTTGAATATCTGTAAAGGCTGTCCTGAAACTTAGTGACAACTTTTTCTCTTCATTTAAAATGTTGGTCATCTAATTCTGCTGTGCTCGTGGCAGATATTCAACAATTGTTGATATCACTGTGTGAAGAAAATTAAAATCTATGTTTCTACTAAAGCATCTTTTTTTACAAAAGATAATGGTTTGTTATAAAACTGCAAAAAACACTTGGTTTTCTAGCCTATAGGAATGTTCATATTAGGGGGAAGTATGTATGAGATCATGTCACCTCTGTGGTGACCAGTTTTAAGGTTCACAGTTGGGTGTTTGTGAGTATCCTTATGCACCACCACGATGGGTGAATTATAGCTGCGGTCACGATTTTAGGATCATCAACGATGATTTAGTTAAAGTTATTTAGAGGTTCTTTTAATTATTGTTGTAACAGGAATACATATTTATTCACCAAAATGGCCCAAATAAGCACAATGTGCTTGTTAGCTGGTGCCTCACCTTAAATGTCATACATACATGTTATTGTATAAATATATGATGAATATATTACATTCCATTAAGTATATTCTTTCTTACAACATAAGATAAATTAAATACATAATTTAAGTTAATAAAATCTATTAAATGACGTTTTATTTACTATTCAAAAACCAATATTGAGTCCATTTCATAGCTTATTTGTCATATTTAGTCAGTCTGATATTATTATTTCATTAAGTCTGTGAGCCAATTTGCCATCTTTTAATTTCTTTTTTTACGCATTTTATAACTTGTAACGTGATATTTTATCTATTCCTCAAAGCATATCATTTTTAGTATTAAAAAGTATTGATGTTATTATTTTCATGTGTGGTTTTCCTTATTTATTTACATGTAAATGAATGTTATACCTTCATTTTCTGGCGTTGTGATTATGAGATGAAATGGAATAATTCCTGTGTTTCACTTATCGATTGATGATAATGTATTATCTGATATCATACTTATTTTATAGTATTTACCAGATTATAACGAAATACGAGACCGATATATCAATACGTCTTAACCATGCGAAGTTTGAAATATAACTATAAGGGGTAGCGTTGCTCGAAACGCACACTGAACAGTTTTTTATCCTTCACGAAGTTTATTTTTCCTATACCATTTCGCACTTTACTTTGAACGTACCTGTCTGTATATACAGTAGTAAGCTGAGGTGGTGGCGGCATTGATCACCTTGAACCGCCTGTGACTGGGGACGGATAACACCACCGTGTACAACTGTGTACTTACAGGACGAGGCCTCATCTTCTCTGACCCTCGGATAGCATGCCTACACGCCAAAATCTCCCACAAGCTTCGAGACACGCCAATGGAGGTGTTCTGGATACCTTCGGAGGCAAACCCGGCGGACGTCGCATCCCGTGCTATCATCAGGGACGATCTTCGTGAATCAACTCAACAGGAAGAAGCTGTTAATTTATTTTAAACTCTGTAACATTGTTCAATAATAAAGAAGGGGCCCTTAAAAAAGCCCGGGATCTCCTTCTCGCTTCCCTCCTTTTTACCGATCGCCGCCATCTTGGCAAGAAAGGTATAAAAGCGAGGGGAGATCTCCGCTCTGGACTCAGTCGGACAGCGGAAGGAGCCCATGTTGTAATAACTTGAAATTGCACAGTTCAGAATGAAGAATAGCATCTAAAATTTTAGAATGGCGAAGAACGAATCAAACTGCTCGTTTTATGACAAAAGAGAAAGAAAGTCTGTGCCACGCATTATGCCATTTATTTATTGATAGTAATATTTCATTTGACAATACCCATAGCATAGCAAAAAAGGTAAAATCTTATTAATAATATTTGCCACATGAAAAGTGTCTCTTCTAAAGGCTCCTTTCTACCAGAGTCTTACTATAGCAACCAAGCACCACAAAAATAAAACAAAAATAAAGAAATTAGAGTGAAATTAGATCCGCCAAGCTCGGAACAGACTTGTGATAGGAAGTTCAATGCTCAAATATCAGCTAAGTAGGTTAGGGTGAACTATCCCTATGATTTTCTTATCGCTTTTCCACGATACGTTTCTTACAGAATACTCCATCTTCTATTAATTAAAATAAGTCGTTTATAACCAGGTGTTAATCGTAGAGCTATAAACTAAAAAAAAATCCTTGTGTTTACTGAATCTTTTTTCTCCTTTTGTGCAACTTTGGGTTCATTTTTCTCTAAAAAAAATTGTACCTTCCTCATCCTTATTCCAATAGTACGTAGTTAATATGATATGCGTATTATTCAAACAAGTACTAAATGCTGTAATTTTTTTTTTTTAACTTATTATTTTCTTTCAAAAGTAATGGAGACTTTTTATTTGGTTTCATAAACGTTTTACTAAGGGCTGTTTGTTGTATGATAGATATCTGATCTCAGTTATTATAACATGTGTCTACTGAGATAAGAGGTATGGGTTTGATGCCTGGACAGCCGAATTTTTATTTTTTATACAGATTATGACGTATCCTGTAACAGTAATGATTGTGTTCCAGAGAATGAGTGAGTGAATTTACGTTTGTTGTAGAAAAAAATCCTTCATGGCGTGGTTCAGAAATTACACTACCTGTGACGTAGTGGCAAGTTAAGTTAGGATTGCCCGTGTTAATGTAGTTAGGCTTCATTCAGCGAGTTTAAAGAAAGATCATTTAAACAAGAACCATAAATTATTAAATAGTTTTAAACATCACCTTATATTGCTACAAAATTGTTTATTTTGTTTTTATCTGGTGTTTTTACAGACCTATTTTATTTTAATTATTTTCAAGTCAAGCTGTTTGGTTTATTTGGAAAAATGATCAGTAGAAATCTTCTTTCCAGGATGTAAATTCAAAAATTTCTTGGAAATATGATTGTCTAGAATGGTAAACAAGAGAAAGTCAATTTTGAAATATAGATTCTTTCTGTGTAGTTGCACATATTAGAGTGAATTAATTTTATAATCGTCAGCCAAAGAGGCAAGGGGTTATCAGCAAATAAACAATATTCTTTGTAGGGTAGACAATCATTTTGTTCCCTCTCTTTAAATTTTGTATGTACCTTGGTGTTTCTGATAGTGCTTAGAGAGCTAAAGTGTGAAGAATAATATATATTTCATGTTAACTGTAGTAGGATTTATGAGTTTTAATGAAGGGCGTTCTTGAAAGTCACTTAGTCTCACGTTATATTATTATTATTAGCACCGCGTCTTACTACCCGTTCGGTTATACGCATTCACGTTATAAAATGAGAGTACAATATTATTATTAGCACCACATCTTACTACCCGTTCGGGTTATACACACTTACGCTAATGTGTAATGGCAGGGTTATTGTGATATGAAATGGAGGACCTACAGTTTAACGTGGAATCCGAACCACGGTGGAGATTTGGCATTCCACACATTCACAAGTTGTGATTAATACACGTCTTGTCAGAGGTGAAGGAAGGGTTTGACAATCAGATAAATCTGTGCCGGGACCGAGATTAAACCCCGGACCTCGAGCACAGAAGTCTGACACCTTACCCCTAGACCACCAGGTCAGCCAAGTGTACAATACATATTGTGTATTTTATTATTCACGAGCGTTAGAAACTAGCAGTAAGGAACATTTTTTTAAGATCTCCTTGAACCGAGTTGCGGTTTTTTAAGTGACACGTAAAGCGACCTTGGTTCATTTATTTTTAAGAAATGAATTCGTCCAAGGGGACACTGTGAGGGTGTAAGAAGCTGTCACAGCAGCCATGGGAAAAACACTTGTGATTACACAGTCAAACAGAGGGGACGTGTGTTAAGACGCTTGAGATCTTACCATAATACAGATCAACGTGGATTACACACTCGTGCAGTTACTTCAATTATACTTTCATTATTTAGTAGATGCATTCTTTAGTAACCAGAACCAAAGTGTGGAATAAATTAATCCTAATCCTCAATTTTTTTTTTTATTTATGTTATATTTTTATTTAAATCCAACCCAGTCTAATCGTTGTCAGGGAATGGGAATCTACCTGCGCCCTAACACAATATACTTATATAAGTGACGCATGGGAATAATGGGTAATCAGGTCGTATACTGACCTGGTCGGAATCCAAACCAAGGACGCCGGGATGGATACAATCACGTACCATTAGAAGTCCATCAAATTAAGAAGAACCCTTGCGAAATAGCTTTCAATTCACCACGTAGCCTAGGCAACGTCATTAGATATTCCACTAAAATTGAAAGGGCTATTCAACCGACGTAATCTGCCCATGGCCTTAGATTGGAAACATCATGTGTGGGATAGTTCATGTGACCTTGACTTGATGACGCCAAAACACCTTGTTCCCGCGCGTACAGAGGAAAACATAATATGTCCAACTGTGTCAAAATGTCAAATCATGTTCCAGTATGTTTAGCAACTATTCGCTTGGTTTCATTATTTAACTTGCACCGAGGGGGGTGCACAAACAGTTGAGCAAATACAAATGATGAAAACAAGAGAAGGTTGGAGTTAATGCAATTTAATGATATAATATACAAGACCAAAGGACATATAAACATATAGCACTAAATCTCAGCAAGTACTTTGTCATATATAACTTACTATGATAAGTGGCAGCATTGCCTAAGTCTAGGCCAACTGGGGCGAGAAACGCCGAAATAACAACGCAGACTACAAAGCTACGTAATAAACAATACTATCAACTAGGTAAGTTGGCCGCGTAGGCAAGATTAGTTCGTAAATCAGGCAAGTTCTAGTTCTATATAATAGAGAGCCCTGCACAACAGCCACAACCTTTACACAGGGTAAAAACAACGTACTTGAATATACAACACATACGGGATAGTCCTGAAAGGACGCGTCCCACTGGTTGACACCTGAAGGGTGACCAGTACAACCTTACTTAAATAAGAAACTAATGACTGCCCAACCGCGCCTGAGTGGCAAAGGCGGCTCAGTCCAGTGTACTCTTAAAGAGAGTTACAAAGTTAAATCTAAGAATCAACCACGGGCCAATCATGGATAGAACATGCGACCTATTGGTTAACAACCCAACTCAAATATAGGCCATGACTGTAAACCCAATTAGGCCTGAATCTGCGGCCTCCATATAACAAGAACTATCGCCTGCCCTGGCAAGCTATCACAATAAGGCACCTATGGTCACATAGTACGTGCCGTGGGATTGAACATCCCAACGTGAGCCTGGCCATTCTCTCGGGCCAGTCTCTAGGGCGCGAGAGGCGCGCTACACCGCAATGTATAAGTACCTTGCTTTCCTAATAAGGGAGAGTCTACTCTCAGCCTATCCTATATAACTAGTCATACTATGATATCATAACCGCGTCTTCAGAATAGACACGTAATATTCCTCATCTCTATCTCTAATGATTAATTATACTAACTATCCTGCGAGGTCATAGACTAAACCTAACAGTTGAGTTTTAAACTTGGAGTTTACTCGAGAGATCAAGCCCTTGAATTAGGTTGGCCCTGCGACTTCCTTCTGTCCAAGGGACCCATTTCCCTTGACCGCAGGTCCGATGTAGATTATGTAGATTACGTAGACCAGATGTAAACGCGTGGCCTGTTAGCGTGGTGGAGGTTTCCCAATCGTCTCCTGACGTGTTCTGCCATTCTTCAAGCAAGCAGGCGAATATATAGTTGGCAGAGCCCACGGGGTGAATTGGTGCGTAGGAAGGGAAGGGGGATCTTCCCGAGCTTCTAGGAGGCTAAGGGGGATCTTCCCGAAGCTTCTAGACGGTCGAGGCACGCTGGTCGTAGTCCGCCATGAAGCAGTCAGTCGGTTTAAAATCGTGGTCGAAAGCGGAGCTCTCCTCGCTTTCTTTCTGTGTTGTGTTAATAGCTGGGGCACCGAACTCTGAGGTTGACTCGGCGCAATAGGTATGTAAACAGAGACATATATTATGGGCGAGGCATTTAACATTAGTTTGTTATTGTTACTTTTGATAATATGCAGGCACTAACAGAATATACGTTCTTTTTCATTCGCTACTTTTGAACGGGGCTAAAGCAGTTTAGCCCGTTACAAACTAAACATAAGAGATTTATATCAATGGTCCACCATACTGTGGACCTTGATGTATTTAATTTACTATAGATGAGAGTATTCTGTGTAGCAATTCAAGTCCCCATTTGCGAATAGCATCATTCTGATTCTTTTTTAAAAAAATATCTAAACATTCTAATTGTGTTTTAAAAAAACATATATAATATTTTACTAATGTTACAATGGGTTTAAAATATTTTGTCAACAGTGACGTAATTAAAATAGCATTTATGAGAAACTTTCCTTAAGTTAGGTTCTGTTAAATTAAGACTATTATTTTGAACCCAAAACTACTATATTTGTAAACAGTTTACAATTATATTACCTTTGTTGGAGAAGAAATTAATATTTGGAAGCTTCAAGATGTGGTTCTGAAGGTGAAAATATATGATTAAGTGATCATATCGGGAGACTAATAAAATATTCAAAGAAGAGTAATTGAAAACCGAACCAATATGTATTAGGCTGCTTACACACTGTTCGAAACAAAACCAACATCGAGGAAAATATGTTGTTCAACGAACAAGAAAAACTGTTCAAAATATAAATTTACATTATTTTTAAATTGGAGCGTCCCCACAGATCAAAACTTTATTTTAAAAGATGATTTTGGTTTTTCGAAAATCTAACAACTGTCTGACGAAATACGGCTGTACAATGTTCAATGGAAGTACTTCGAAGAACAAAGCAAACTGCGCATGCGTGATCTACCAACATTCTCTGCGATTGCGAATAGTCCTGCAGCACGTCACAGCCTTATGTTTTTGGTTTAGTATATTTTATGATTTATAAAATCATGATAAAATAGACTGTAGTAAGACTCCGTGTAATAAATTGGATGAGACCAGACTCGCGTTTATTTCAACATCTTCTTCTTAGAGCAAGGAGTAGAAGATATGACTAAATCCGTGTCTTCCTCATCCCTCGCCATGTTGGCTACTTGAGGAAATTTTGTTTTGTTCATAGATTTCTTGTTATGTATGATGATCATATTTCACAATATCAAACACTTGTTTTAATCAGTTGTCTTAAACAATTTGTTACAAATAAAAATGTTTTTCACCAGTGGTAAGCGAGCGACCTTATTCTACGAAGAAAATCTAACTGGATGGGGGAATTGCGAGAATAAATGGCTTATTGAGTGATATCGTTTAAGGTTAGGAGGAAGGGTTAAAGGAACCAGGAGGATCATGATTGCAGCTAATAGGTTACCTCAAACAAGGAAGGAAGATATACTTTCAGATATAAAAAATAATCTGATGATAAAACATGATGCTGATCTTATTTTGGACAAGTCATTGGAACTGTAGAAAAATTAAACCCTTAACATGATTACTACAAATAATAATAGTAGGACTTTCCATAATAAAATTATTAATAAGGTTTTAATAAATCAAGAATGCAATACAAATTAATTAATCAAATTTAATTCGTTCATAACTAATACATAAAATCTGTTTTTGATGCCTTTTAGCCTCAAAAATAAAAATTACTAGATTTGAAAGATAGTTGATTATTCACATAATCAAATAATGTTATCATAATCTCGGGGAAATGTTAAAGTATTTATAAATATTGCTACAAAATAAATTAAAAGTTGAAATTTAATTTCTTACTAAATAGATTGTAATACAGATACTCCGCCATGAAAAGCCACTTTACTTAACTGTATCTGCTTAAATGGTTTGAGTATCATGGTAGACATCCTGTATTATAGAAGGAAACTTTCGGCGTTACAATAGTATATAAACTTATGTATCGGGTTGGAAAACCAAAAGTTGTATTTAAAACAATATACATTTTACAAAACACTTCTTTGAGTTGGGTTTTCTCTTTTTACCTTAGTCTTTGTATCTTTACAACCATGTAAAGGACTAGGTCCAAGTTTTCCTATCTTCTCCAACCATTAAATTTGAAAACAATGGGATATATATGTATAAATTACACGAAAATGGGTTAATGTGTGAATTAAATTCCTCACTTTGACGTGGCGGTACCTTACTATGAATATAGCTGATAATAAAATTGGAGATATTATGGCTTACCTAATTAAAAGATTTTTTTCTGATGCACTAATAGTGAAAAAGTTTTCAATAACTACCATAAAATGGATTTTGATACCTTTGCCATCATGGAAATTCTCCGGTTTGGTCCGGTACACATCAACTAAGCAGTTAATTCAACAAAATATGCGATTAGCTTTTATCGTGTTTCTTCTTCAAGCTCTTTCAAAAGCACACTGAATATATTTCTACAACGTCACATAACATTTCTTGGGACTACCAATATAACATATTACCAATATACAACATCTCCAGTATAGATATATGCATCCAAATGATTATCAAGCATGTGCTTCACTTTGTAACATATTTTATTACATTGACTTTATTGATTCACTCTTAAATCTTCATTTTAAATAGGACGTTGTAGATAGTCTACTGGTCTATAAGATGACGCCAAAGGAAGTCAATTTTGAAAAGCCTCTTATTATATATAACTATGCAACACCCTTCCATTGCATAGAGGAAAAGAAAGTATTTTCATTTATTAAACATGCTCCAGCGCAAGGTTCGAAATCGGCGCTAGGAATACTGGCTAGTTCCTAGCTTGGCCACTACGTCTGGGCAAGCGTTAAAATAGTTGACTCACTTGTGGCGTGCCTGGCTGCAGTAGTAAGACAGTCTTGGATTTTTTTTTTTAACAGGTCAAATTTATTAATTCTAACTTTTGGATGAATGTAGAGTTATTTAAATAAGTTAGACAACATTGTTATTTACATTTCATAAAGTGTAAACTGAATTTTCACTCGGAAACGTGAATAACGAAACAGAAGAAATGTTGTTTTCAAACCCCAAAACGTTGGATATATATACACAGTAGAAATATGCATTTTCAGATGTAATGCTTAGAATGAATAATTCAAGTAGTGGTAACAGAAATAACACCACAACACGTCCAACCGTACCTTTGAGTCAAAAAAATAATAATTCATGATACGTGTAAATAAATAGCTGTAAAATACATTAATGTTTTAGACAAATATATATTGGAAAATACCAACAGACACATGCATTTAACCTGATAACTAAAGCTCAGTTACCCAAATACCATGTCCAGATGTAGTTTTTCGACATAATTTATTTTATGATTTATATTTATAAATGGCAGTCATTTATAGAGAATACTAATTGCAATGTATTGAAATAAAATACTGCATTAGCAATACCTAACACCTGATTAATAAATTGCTTATTCTTGAAATTGAGAACCCAAAAATCTTCCCTTAAGCATTCAATTCCCTCCTAAAATATCAGACACTCATGTTAACTGTATATCTATTTTAAATATAACTTATACAATTTTTTTTTTAGTTTCCACAGATCAGATATGTTATAATTTTGATTTTTATATTAAACAACTTATTTTCATAAGAGTGTGGCCTGCACATAGACAAAAGCTTTTATGGTAACAATAAACCCGAATATACAACTATGAAACGTGTAAGAATTAAAATAATTCTATTTATGCTTCAGTAAATGTACTCGGAATAGCGAAGAATGTGAGAGTGGAAAGATGAAAACATTTCTATATACGTGCTCCTTGGCTCGGTGCTAAAGGAAAGTAAATATTCACAAACGATAAATATACTTCCAAACAACATCCTTTGGATGAGAAAACATTGTTGTGACAGCCAGAGAGAGGATAGAAGCCCCTGAATATGTGATGTACTTCAGGTCAGTGATTAGTATAAAAATGAAACCAACAAAATTCGTTCTTGAAAAATGTCATAAATAATAAAGCCAAAGTATACCAAAGTATATCTGATGGAAGGACGCCATTTTTCAAAATGGCGTCTGAATATGACGCTTTCACTGTTAGTTATTGAAATGCTGATTTCCCTTTCACAGTTAGCGAAATTATATAGCCAACCTTCTTTTTTTCTCTTAGAATCTTCCTTCCAATGATACCAAACATAACCGGAAGTAAATAAATGGAATGGTACTAATACTGTTAAATTGGTTTTAGGTAACTGGCTGAAATGGATACCTGCTTAATTCAAGTACGAACTATGTAGCTATCATTCAGCACCTTTTGACATGGATGGATTCATGTTACAAGCTGATAAACTGGTGTTAGCAGAAGAACTGTGGAAACTTGGATTGTTTGAAGAAATATAACCCATTGTAAATGTTCATTATGTGATTGGTACTGGTGCCTTATTAGTCATTACAACTTATACTATGGGTGCACAATGGAACTTTTGACGACATATGTGAAAATTACGTAAAATATGACAACAAAAATATGGAAAAGCGACATTAGTGTTCGATGACTACCCCACTGGTCCATCAACAAAAGATGTTAACCATTCAGGAATGTCACAAAGTGTTTGATTTGTGGGAAAAATGATCCTTAAGCTGAAAAAGTAAATGTTTCTGAGTAATGCACAGAATAAGCGGTAATTAATATTATTAGTTTCAATCCTGATAAATTACGGTTAAATGGGTGTTTGACTGTTCTGCGAAATAAGATACAAATGTATTGATTGCAAAACAAGCTGTTGAGAGATCTATCACAATGAAAACTTTGGTTATAAGTGAGGACACTGATACGTTAGTGTTGCTTTGCTTCCATGCAGAGATGAAAAATGTTGATATCACATTCAAGCCAGAATCAAAAAGTATTTCAGTGAAGAAAACAAAAACATGTAATATCAAAGTTCTGAAACGTGAACTTGGGGCTGAATGTTGTGAATATATTCTTTTTATATAACCTAAAATCGCGTATTATATATATATATATAATAAAAATAACGCGATTTTAGGTTGGGACTCTACTCTGTACTTATTTGGACTAGGAAAAGAGCATGCTGTAATGACATTTCTAAACAGTTCCAATTTCAGACGCTCTGCTAAGGTTTTCAAGAAACCTAACCATGAAAAGAAAGATGTATTAGTTGCTGGTTAAAGAGAACGTGTGTATATCTATTGTGGCACATTAATTGAATCGTTATATAACTTACGGAAGAAAATATCTTTTCGGAAGATTGTGGTGTCCATTACATAAGTTAAAGTCAAAATCTGCCATCAACATTGGCAGCGGCTGTTTATCATAGTATCCGAGTTTAATTATTAATTGCAATATTGGAGTGCAACAGACAGCCTGGATCCCACAGGTTGGGGTTGGCACTTAACTAATGCTGGTACCTTGGCTCTTTATCAAACAGCCATGCCTCCAGCACCAACTTCTCTCATGAAGCTTATTCATTGCAAATCCAAAACCAGCTGTGGGGAAAAAAATGTGGATCCAAAATAAAAAAATTGAAGTAATCCGAAGCAATTTGTGTGGATCCAAAATCAAAGGATTGAAGTAATCCTAAGCATATTTAGAATGCAGAGGTTCCCGCCTCAACAGTGAACCAGTTGACAATGCAGTGGATAACTCCAGGGACTTTGAAGATCAGTATTTTTGAAAAACTTTGTTGCCTGAATACATTTTAGATTTCTTGGAATTTCCTACCCTCATTCACATTCCTAAAACCAACCCTGTTTTACCTGGCGTTTGGTATTCTAAAAATAGTGTACGCTTAAAACTAAGCTCGGTCACATCTCAATGAAACTCTCTCGTTTTTTTCACTTGAATAATTTATCAAATTCTCCGTGTCAATGATTTAGTGTGCGACTATTTATATATAATACGTTAATAATGTTCAATGTATTTTGTATACAATATGTAGGCCTACTCATTAAATGGGAGTGTTAGGATAGCTTCTCTTGCTAATTAGTTACTAAGAAGAGTGCACTCAAAGACATTACCATCATTCCCAGATTTTCCTATACCTGCAGATGAAGACATCAATCAAAAGGTAAGCTGCGCAACAAACATTCGTATATTCCATAGTTTGAATCTCGTCTCTGGTTTAGTGCTACTAAAACGGGTCCTTCGGGAAAAATTACATTTTACTATATTTATAATTTAATAATCAGATTGCCCACACACACTTTACTTTATTAAAGAGAAGCAAAAAGACTCATATATTCCATTCACGATAGGTTTTTACCTGGATGACAGTTCGAAAATCATATGTTTAGGTTTCGGGTTGCCAACACTTGTAAAAGATCACAGTTTTGTTATAAATGTAAATATCTTTATCTACCTTATATGTATTACATTTAAAATAACGTAAACTTAAGTTTTTCATACCATTTCATCTTTTTAAATAATTTCTTTTCATCCAACTCGAAACAATATTTTAAACATAATTAAAAGTACTTATTTTTCGTTTTGGAACGTTACTGATTTGTGTAATATAGTGCACACATCAATACATTTTATTACAGGCATCGTATTTACTTAGAAAAGAGAAAATTGTTGTCATTTTTTTTACATACAATAAATGATTTTATGATTATTTTATCGTAGTTTGAAATTTTGAACTGAATAAAATATTTTCATCAACTGCGTGTCTGCATCATTGTAAAAAACTTGTTTACCGTTATGTTCAATCATATGGTTTAGATTCGTCAGCCGCCATTTTAAGCTATATTCGTTAGAAGTTTTTGTTAAAGTGGTGTTAATATGTTTTTAAGGGGAATAAAAGTATAAATAAATTTTCTGTCTGACCTCAAATAAATATATAAATAATATTGGCCTAAATTACTGTGGTTAACATATCACATTAATATATTACCACCTGTTTTAATTACAGTGATCCAAAGTGATAGATGTCTGCTGTTGACGTAGTGATATATTAGGGATTACTTCTAGTAATATTTCGAGCTGTCATCCAGGTAAACTTAGCTCGTGAATGCCTTATACATGAGTGAATATTAGCTATGATCTAAAACTTAGTTGGAATCTTTTTATAGCAAAAATAGTGAAATACCCTTATTTATCTGCTCAGGATTAAGCTTTAATAATATTCATCCGACTCAAATAGTGTGACACAAGTCATTCATGCAACAATATAGATAGCAATAATTGAACTATAATCGCCATGTATTTTTTACCATATACAGATTTCAGACTTTAAATAATCAATTTGTATTTAAATAAGTGTTATATTATATTTGTTAGATAATATAGTTGATAGCACATATTATAAATTTTTCAATGGCTCATAAAAAGCAAGTATCATACAAGCACCCAAACAGTATTGTAGTGCCTATATACCTACAACAAAGTTCAACATTCTCTTGAGTTGTTTGGATATTTCATTTTAGATTTGAAAAGTGAAGATTCAGGATGTTCTATGGAAATTTGATTTATTTATGGTTTATCTTGTGGATATTTATTTACTGTGGAAAGATCAAGGAACAATGGAGCCTGTATTACTCATTGATTTATATAATATAATACTGCATGGACATCTTAGGCTCAAATTTTCGAACTGACGTTTGCACCTATTGGGTAAGAGAGAAAAAACTTTCGGGTATCCTTCTCTCTTACACACATATAAGGAAGTGTAGGATTTTGACATCGTTCGCTAATTTGTATGAATATATGTGATACATCAATGCATAATTAATTAAATGGAATAAATGTGTTAATAAAAGGTTTGAATAGCATAACAAAGGTTGAAATGCGTGATTTATTTCTTTAAATAAGTTTGTGTAGGCTAACATATTAATACTTCCTACAACCCCATAATCTAAATGATCTTTGAACGTAAGATTTCTACTCAAGGTTTGTGATCCGAACAAATGTAATCAGTTTTTAACTACCTTAATCCATTATAGTTATCGAACGTTCAATATAGGATGGTTTGAACCCAACCAACGATAAGGAAACATTCATTATTCAATATGCCCTCCTTTTTTCACATAAAGTTATCAGTTTTACTTTGAAAGACTATAATATGGTAACCATCTTATATTCTACACCATAGTTGAAACAATCAAGTTAAAGTTGTTAACTGACATGGTTTTGTTCCATTATGTAGCTTCTAAATTAAGGCCATAATGCAATGAGTAAATTCTAAAGAGTTCAAGTTTACTGAAACATCAGTTTAAGTTTTAAGAAACTTTCTAAATACCGGTTAATGTAAATAGTAATAACATCTAATATAAAATATAAACATTCAAATCGAATTAAAATAATCCAAAATATAATAATCTTAGCAAATCATGGTGTGAACATGTTTAACTATGCCGTTATAATCTGGTTGAATTTTTGTAATACATAAAGTGTATTACATAAATCTTTTGTTTTTCAATCTAAAATACATAAATAATATTTATGCCGTAATTTAGTCTCACAATATACTATTTTTCCATTTGATTGACTGGACTGATACAAGTATTACTATACTTGGGATCATATGTTAATACAAATCAATGAAAAAATAGTAGTTATTGTTACTAATTTCTTTAAATGTTATTGGGTTTTTGAGGTGTAGCGATGTCAACTACTTTGACACATATGGTATTTATATATTATTAGCTTTCTGATTAGATTCACCATTGTATAACCTAGAACAGTGTTTTCCAATCTCTCATCCACTTACTCCTCCTGGAGCCATAACTTTTCACACAAAAACAATCTTATATATTAAAAAGTATAAATATTCCTTGGTTTAAATTCTAATAACGCTTCAGGGGTGGACTTAAAGAACTTAACAAAGCAGCTTATAAATGACACATCGTACCAAAATCTTAGTTACATTTTTAATTTTGTAAAGCTCAGAAGAACGTCAAGTACACGCAAATACCAGAGTTGGTGAAACACTGACCTATAATGATGAGATGGCATTCTGGTCTTATTGGCGTGAGATAACTACTATGTACTTCTATACACTGATTACTGGCATATAAAATAGTAATGTAAAACGGAACGTAATAAATACTTTGACACAATTATAAGCTATCACAAGTTTAAAAAACGAAGTGTTTCTCCCTTCTTATACAAGCTTAAGTGTTCCCCCTCCGAATTCCCCTCATCAGAGGAAGTATTGTCTGCTGAATTGTGACAAGTTTAAGAGAAAGGGCTAGAGGGCCGCAGTGATCTCTCTCTATATACTATCTGGATGGACATACCCCTTGCAATGGACCAAATAGTGACGATAAGGTTTGTCGTCTGCTTGCTAGCGAGGGGACAGATTTAATGGTTTCTTTCAATGTTCTTACGCAAAAACGTGTGTCTGGTGAATACAAGTTTTTTTAAATAGTGAAGTATTATACCCCACTTGACTGAAGACACATTTACATTAAAGGGTAAAACAATTCAGTTTTTAAGCTAATATTGTACAAATAAGAATAAAATATTTAATATATTAAAATATGTAGCTAACGCCCTTGCTGTTTGCATTCTTCCAAGATTATAATATATTTAAAATTGGTTATTAGCTTTATAATTGTTTCAGAAACAATATTATATTTAAAGTTTGAAAACTAAAATGATAAAAGGTAGCTTAAAACTTAATTAAACTAGTTTTAATGGCTAACTTTGTGTAGTAGTGTTACATTCCAATTATCATTTAGTTTCTAGGCTTGTATTAAGTATTATTGTATTAAAATATCTTTAAAGTTAGCTCTTAGCTTTAATATCCTATTGCTTTCAGAAGCCACATTATATTTAATATTCGATAATGATAATTAAATAGGTTCGCTTAGAACTGAATTACATGTGTTTGAATAACAAACTCTATGTAGTAATTTAACATTCAAACTATCATTTGGGTAATAGGGTTTGTATTATGTATTACTATATTACAATATATTTAAAGTTGGCTCTCAGCTTGTATATTGCTTTCAGAAACAAAATTATATTTAAAGTTTGGTAATTATAATGATAGAAGGTTGCTTAAAACCGGATCACTTTTGTTCGAATGAAAAACTTTGTGTGGAAATATTAACATTCAAACAATCATTTAGGCTATAGGCTTATAGGAAGTACTATTATTTTAGCCTAAATCAAGTTATTTAAAGAAACACGTCATCAGTGTTGAACTTAACTATGTTCTTCAAACCTTTTATTTGCAGATTTTTTTTTAACTAAACATACAAAGATATATCTCATATATTTATAAAAATTAGTGAACGATTTTGAAATGCCACATTGCCTCGTATATGAGGTAAGAGAAAAAGAGATACCCAAAAGTTTTCATATTTCTTACACAATAGTGTGTAGACGACAGCTCGAAAATTTTAGCCGCAGGTGTCCATCCAGTTGTATTATAGAGATCAATGGGTGGCAGCTGCCTCCCGAGCTGGGCACTAATGATTTTCAAGGTCACGGCTCTTTATTTGTCCCTTATACTATCCACCATATTCTTATTGGAACTACTGCACCCATAGAAAAGGGATAGGTATAGAAATGCAACACTAATGTTGGCAGGTAGACCACATCGTTAAGCTTGCAGCGTTAGTGCAGCGAACTAAAATATTCAAAGTGGGACGTTGCAGTTGGAAGAAATAGCATTTTCTATTGCGGGATTTTAATTAATCAATTATTGTATCAAATTCAATCAAATATAACTAAATCCCTTATTCTATAAATAAACAACATTATAAAATGTAAAAACTAGAAAAACTAGCTAAACTCCTTGTTTAAAATAAACTAAAAAATTGACAACAAAACAGTAATGGTAAATTTTAAATAGACTTCACACGTTCTTATTCATTGACTTCTCGTGCACACATGCACATTCCTCTGTGACGTTATTGCAAGCTGATCCTAGCGATGGTGCCCCAAACTAGTTTACAGGATCAGCTAGTCCTAAGAGTGCCCACCTCATGACTGCACCCAACTTGAACATGCGTTTTACTCACTTTGCAATGATTTCAATTTTAGGAAGTAAATTATTGTAATGCTGGTGCTTCCTATTTCATTCTCTTAAAACAAAGCGTGAATTCTTAAAGTTCAAAATGCACAGCAATAAACAGTTAAGTGAAACAAGTGGGGCTGAAGAAATAAAACTAAAAAACTAAATTGAACTAAATTTGAAAACAAACTCACTTGTCAAGTTCATCATTTTTTGGTCGCGCGAAGAAAAAACCAGAACTATCATTCGATGATTTTGCAGTAAATGCAAGGCTTTTGATCAATCAGCAACAACTGCATAATCCACTTCATTTGTGGGTCAAACTACCAAAGAAATTCCACTCATTGCTAAAGAAACAGATGGATGTAAAATGACCCCATCCGACGCTGATTCAAATGACTTTGAAGACCCTATTGATTCTTTTAAACTAAGGGATTTCGTTAATCCAAACTTAAATAACTCCATTGCTCCCAAAAAGAGTTCTTGAAACAAGCCCCATTTAAGTCACATAACTTCAATGAAAGCGCTTGCCTTTTGAACCCATAAGTTGTACTACTGGGCACTGCCTGGTGGTCAAAAGATCCAGAGAAAATTGTTGTCATATTCAGTAGCCTTAAATAGCGTATTTAGTTCAATTTGCATGGCATTTGGCAAGCGTGGCATAGAACGTTGCCCAGGGTACACCATAGGAGTTTGTTTACAAGCTATACCAGCAATGAAGATGATACGATTAGGGTTATTATGGAGTTTTGGAGCCGGGGGGGGGGGGGTCTTAACCTACCTTAAGCCTAATTCATTGTACACAAGATGTGGTCATTTTGAATAATTTAAGCCCTTTGAGTTCGTTTTGTGAGCCATGATAAAGTTTACGAAAGACTGCTGAAATTGGTAGTAGTAAATGATTCTAACGATAAAGAGGAATCTATGACTTGCTTGAAACAGAATAAAACAAATTGGGTGTTCCAATTGCAAATGTTGTGGCTTGTTCGTTTGACGTAGTGGATAACATAGATGATCTTCAAGCCTATTGAAAAATTAAAAATCCATCTCTGATCTAATATATATATTCGAAAGGCTACGCTGACCCCAGAAAGTGAATTACTATTGAAGCATAAAATTAATTGTGTTTTTTTAGAAAAATATTCAATCTTCAATACAAAATAAATGTAAATAATGCAATACTGTACTTTGTGTGTCGAGAGTCATCATAAGATGTGTCAAATTACGCAAAATTCCAATTTAATCCAGTTTTGGTATTGAATATTATTTTACCACAGCTATGCTTTTATCGTTATATTATTTTTTAACATTCATTTAAAGTGGTTTATCACATTTAACGTAATACATTTCTCTTTATATTTCAACCTACTCTCTGGCTATGTCGATAGCACTTGTGTCCCGTTTTCGATACCAGGTAGTCGTTAATTTAACTTTAGTATACTGTTATGTATGCAATAGCTAAAAGTTAGTTGGTAAGTCATGTGCGGATATAATCCTTGTTTTCATAAATTGCAAGTTAAAAATCCCAATTGAAAAAATAATGTAAATGATATATTTTATGATATAATATTGATGTAGGTTTACTTTCTAGCTTGCAAAGATTTTTTTTGAGACTAAAAAAAAATATACATCTGAAATATTCTAACTGGTCCTCTGGACAGGTTTAAAGGCTATTAGTGTTGTCCTGTCAAGCGAACAATAGGATTACTGCCAGCTGAGTCTTGGGTTCTACCGAGAAACTTCACCTCTCTCTTGGCTTGAGTAGGTGGGGTTAGGTTTCCACCCCTATCTTGTAATAAACCCACATTTATGTAACTAATGGCGGATTTATAGCCGAGGGAATAGGTTTACGTGATTAAAAATATAATATTTGTAAATTACACACAAAACTTAAAATGGTATATTTTTTTAATCCGACCATTTTCAAAAATGCATTTTTTTGAGTTAATTTTAAAAGTATATGCATAAAAAATTGATTTTATAATTCAATATCAAATTAGAAAAGTGTCCATACAGTCATAATAAAAAACATATCATTATTGGTTATCTAGAAATTCGGACGCAAAACAGTCATTTTTACTGTGCATTAGTAGCTATGCGACATTACATTAAGCCAAATTCTTTTGACTCCTCTTTTATTAATGTATGCTGGAGAAGAATTGTTTCACGATCTCTACTCAGTAAATCAACTAATAACGTTCCGAATATATGGTTGCAGCGCAGAAACTATATAACGTCCCACGTCGTTTTAACACCTTCTGAAACTGCCCTAAAATATGTTTTTATTTACTCAACTTTATACATTTTATAATATTCTCCATAATGGTCAATAATGATCAACTTTTCAATGATCAATTACAAAATAGACCCTATATCTTAGCTAGTTGAAGGGGTGTATTGTGCTTTTTTAATTTTTCTCGACACCTCGGAGAGAAAGTATTGTAATCGTCTAAAAAATCTAACTCAAGATTTTGATGAAGGTCGATGTTTCATGACCCCCTGAAACCAAAATTTGTTTTCTTAATGCCGTCTGCCTGTCTGTCTGTACCTTGAGCTAGAGCTGAAACCAATTTACCGATTGGACTAAAACTGGATATTTGGGGTTTTCATAAACTCCCCCTGAGTAGTTTTTGAATTAGTATATCTAACCTTAAATTAAAATAATTTCTGAAGGGAAAAAGGAGGAAAATGTATAGATTTTTTCAAAATTATATCTAATATTTTGATTAAATGTTATATCTAGACACTATTTATCATTCTAACAATATTACATGTCTCATTTTCTCAAGAAAATAAATTTAATGGTACCTTACTTAAGGGAAATTTTCTAATTTTCATCATTCCTCATAAACTATTTGCAATACGAAATAACCTATCACTATAAAGTTGTAGTACTATTAAAGATATAAATCTTTTATTTGAAATATATTTGTATAGAACCAATAGTTTCTGAGCTATAAGCAAATATATATAATATACTGTAACAAGATTAGTGTTTAACAGTGGGACCAGCGTGCTCTCATTGTTTACCCTGGCTGCGCTCCTTGTTCTCTCTGTCTCCCTCCTTATCTAGCAGGTAGGCAGCGACCTTCTCACTTGACTGGGGGATTAGAGGGGCCGAGGGGTACGGGGGAAGGACGGAAACACGTCTGGAGGGGTCTGGATCCTTTTTATTCCGGCCTTTTTAATTCTAGAAGTGAAGGATTCCAGATCCTTAGCTGGGACCACCCCTATATATACATGCTCTGGTGATAGCCGTGGGTATTCAGTTCGTGGTTCTAGACTAATGAGTCCGTGAGTCCCCAGTATGAGTGTGTGTACCGATGTGTACATTGTGTGGACCGACGTGTCAAGTGTGTGAACCAGAGTGACCAGCGAGCAGGTCGGCGCATCTGTGAGTGGTTCAGCGAGTCCGGCGTTTGTGTATAACGGGTCACCGCCGTTATCGTGTGTCAGGACAAGTGACATTTGTTGTTATTGTGAACTACTGTGTTAGTGAACATTTTTGTGACTGTTTTTAAATATTTTATTAGTTATTAGGTGTCTTATAGTTGTTAATTTGTTTATTCAATTTACTTACATCTCTATGTGTTCTATTAGTTTATTAATTTACAGATTTGATTAAGGCTCTTTTTATTTTACTTAATGACGTGTTTAGTTATAATTAATTTAGATATATAATTAATCAGTGTGTGTTTTTGTGTGGTAATTTTAATAATCAAAACCTTGAAAATTCCGTGGGCATTTTCATTCGTGTTTGGTCAGTAGCCTACCCCAATATCTCTAAAAGAACTCGTGGTTCACACGTTCACGTGTGAACGGCCTGTGACCCTCCCATGTCACGCGCGCCTCACATTACAATACTTTTTAATTCAGGTCTTTGAAAATGAACTTGACTATTATGCTCTTTGGTGGACAAAAATGTTTCTATTATATCAATTTTTCAGAAAAAGTGTTCCTAGTTACTATATCTATAATATTTCATTTATGATATTTGGTGTAATGTTTCTACAACAATGTATATACATACAATTTTGTTTCACAAATCCTGTGAGTTTTTCAGTAAATATATTTATGTTAAGATAAAAGTAAGAGAAAGTATTTGCGGAGCACCGTACCATTTATTTTTTTCTTCTTTACATTTCTCTAAGTTGGATGTCTGTATTTATTTTCAATTGTGTGAACTAAAGATATTTCGCTAAGCTGGCTATTTATATTTATTTTTAATACAAAAAAAGAAGCTACATTGGACTTGTATGGGTGGGGGCTAAAAATTAAAATCAATTATGGTCTTAAAAAAACTATGTAATTATAGAATTAAATAAGGATGAAGAGCTTTACAACTTTAAAAGGATATCCTAATCCGTAATCACTTAGTTTACACATAGCTTTCGATTTACTTGTTTTTCTTCAACACCAAGCCTTCATGTTGGCTATTAAAACAACTTGCAATATAGTTATGTGTAATTTGTTTTATTAACATACAATTCTATAACTTCTCAAAATCATAAGAAAATAATTTATACCTTTAGAAAACTCACATAAATATTTAAACTCCAATTATAATAAGCATATCTACACTTTTCTTTATGGATAGTATAAACATTTAGTTCTTTAAGCAGTAGTGGGAGTTATACAAAAAAAACTCGTCTAAAATTCTAATCTGTAGTTTCCCAATCTAATGCAACACTCAGGGGTAAGGATGAACCACACCTGTCTCATTGTTGCACCTATATACTATATGTTCCTTATAAATTAAATGGGATTGGTAATTTAAAAATATAGCTTTGATAATTTTATGAATTATTCATAAAAATTTTAGTAATATAAGCTATAGATAGCATAAACACAACTTTCAGAGAGACATACCAATATACAAACCATACTCAAGGATAAATACAACACTCTTTGATATATACTAGCATAAAAACAAGCAACAATCAATTATATATGCAAACATAAACAAAATACAGAACATATTGTATTATACTAGTAGTAGCAGGCTATTGCCGTCATATAAATTTTAAATATAAAAACAATATTAGGTAATAATAATAATATATGAGAATATATATTTTAGCAGACATTTATACAATTACCAGACAGTCCTAAATTTAAATGTAACTATAGGTCAGAACCAAATTACTCCACCATGCTTGTCTCTCATTTATCATTTAACATTTGTGTCTGAGGCTTTAACCATATTCACTTAAAACTGGGATGGGGATGAGATATTATCTCCCTTGTCCATGGCAAGACATTGATATAACCTTTCATTTTTACTCTTATCATAGTTTGATGTACTGTATAGTTTAGTAATTACTTCCAAAAACAATGACATGAACATGAGATGTATAAAAGTCAACGACCCATGACTGTTTCAAACTAACTCTTATTGTTTAAACTAACATTAACAACTATTGTTTTTATTTTGTCACACTTGTTTGGAGTAATTACAGCCTAAGTCATTAATAATAGTACATTGGATGTTCGATTTCTAACAATATAATGCAATTGGGTATGTATTGTAACCTAGGACTTAACTTGACGAGGTGATGTCAACTACCACTAGCCCATGTCTCAAGTTTTCACAAACAAATAAAATTTAATGCACAAACTAATAAATTGAGCTCAAAAATAGTTTTAACACAATCAAGATATTTTTGGGTTCTTAATAAATATGATGGTATTATTAGTAGGAATATTTGGGAGGCTGGGCTTATATTCATACATAATGCATGCATAACAGTGAATAGTACTTTAATGATAAAAAAGGACAATTTATAATGATCTGCAGGAATTAAAGTCTTGCTCAAATTGTTTGGTTTTTATTTCTAGAAGTTGGCTTAACCTCTTTGCTCAAGTGTATAGAGTTTTTAAAAATATTTGTTTCAGGGGTCTACTCGTAAATCTAAGTTCAATATATTGTGTATTTTGAAACATAAAATTTACTTAATTTAATTTCTATTAAATCAAATTTGATTTGAATTTAATACTGATTTCATTATTGACATGCATATTAAATAAGAGCTTCTTAATAACATAATCAAAAATAGATATATCACTGTTATTTTCATTAATTTTTACAATAGTAGATATTAATGAGATTAAAACAAAGAAAAGTCATTAAGAATCAACAAGTATGGCTACCAGAGTGAATTTCAAACATTATTAGAAGACATTCTCCTTATTCTTCGTTTACTGACATTTAACTTGCTAGATCCTCTCCTCACATTCTCATTGGCTGATGCGTCTCAAGTCCAAGGGCATTCTATGCTCAGGAGCTTATATAGTGCGTAAGAAAATAAAATAAACTTTATGAAGTGTGAACTGATTACTATTCATTATTTATTGATTGTAAAGGCCATCATTGAAAATTTTGGGTTTCAACTTTTTGTACACTATGTGCTATGCGCTATTCACCATAAGCTATGCGTTATCCATAAACATAATCACAGCCTAAGTATTGTTATCCATTTAAATATGTATTTGTAAGCCAATTAACAATAGTTCTAATATATATGTTTCTATTTTTTATTGAAATGATAAATAAAGTAGATCAGATGTCATCATTTATAACAATAATAATTAAAAATCTAATAAGTTTCACACTATATCGGTAAAAATCAAACTAAAATGATGTTTCTTATAAGTATTTAATTTGACTAAGCACATATTTTATTGAATAATTTTGTTCCAAACTATTTAAATGTATTTAGAATTAAAATGTGGTCCAATTTTTTATTTATAAAAAAACGTTATGACAAAAGTGCTGCAGTTAAATTAAATTTTTCAAATGAAGTTTGCGAAAAGCGTTATTGTTGATATTAATTAAAACGCACCAGTGAATGCTGTAACATCTGGCCTTCAATTTTATAGTCAGAAAGGCAATAATGTTGATGACCGAAGAGTCGCCTGGTTCCTAAATACTCTAAAAAGGGTATAGAATTCTTTATTTATAAGAGAAAGAGGTAATTTCTGTGAGGCATTGGGGCAATATGGTATTCCTGATTTTCAAGATATTGCAATAACTTTGGCCGAGGAAAAGGGAGATACCGTATCCCCTTATTTAAAACAAATAAAGGGAGTTGTTGTAGGGCGTCGGGGCGATACGGATTCTCATCACCCTCATGTTAATCTCCTTCGGACTATAAGTCTTCCTGAACAGCTTCTGAAGCCTGGTCGAGATGAGCCAAAGTTACCCGAGTCCCTATCGGCAAACCTCAGGTCGGACGAGAACTGGAGGAGGTTTGGATCCAAGGCTAGCAGTTTGTTGTGATTGGTGGACGGGTCCCAAGAGGTGAGGGCCGTCTCGGGCAAGGGGTTGAACACGAGGGCCCCGTCAGAGGGGTTGACGGCTAGCACCGCGGACTGGGAGGACTTGTACCCTATAAGCGACACGGGCAGCGTGTTCTCGCGGTCGTCAGGTCTGGGGGGCGTCTTAAGAGCTGACGTCGGGACGGAGAAGATGCGGTCAGTGGCCAAGGGTTGGAAGTACAGGACCTTCTGTTTTTGAGGTGAGGGAGGTTGAATGGGGACGGCTCTGGAGTTGGGGACAGAGCTAGACCCACGATACCGTCGGGAAGGGTGAACGACTCACCGGCGATCTGCAAACAGAGGGTAAGAAATTAAATAATCATACATATGGGCTTAACATTTTCTGAACTCATAATTACATTAACAAAATAAAAAATGATAGGTGACCTGGCGGTCTAGGGGTAAGGTGTCAGACTTCTTTACTAGTGGTCCGGGGTTAATCCTCGGTCCCGGCACAGATTTATCTGATTACCAAACCCTTCCTTCACCTCTGACAAGACATCTTGTGAATGTGGGGAATGCCAGGCCTCCACCGTGGTTCGGATTCCACGTTAAACTGTAGGTCCTTCATTTCATCTCACAATCACCCTACCATTACACATTAGCGTAAGTGCGTATAACCCGAACGGGTAGTAAGACGCGGTGCTAATAATAATAATAATAATAATAATAATAATAATAATAATAATAATAACAAAATAATGACATGACTTACAACAAAAATATATATTTACCACCCGTTTGGTTTGCACGCATATGTACTGATCACACTAATGTGTTGGGTATGAGGAGGGTTGAATTCATAGAAATTGTACCCATATTTGCATGGTGGGAGGGTGGGGAAACCCTTTAAGAAAATTCATCCTTTGCACAACAGACCAGGATTTGAGCCCCCACAGCCCCGTTATCGGCAGTTCATTATATCGCATTAGTGACGCCTTAGACCATGCGACCACCTAACTTATTGAATGGCGTAACCCCCCCCCCCCCAACAATTCTAAAATTTGTGGTACCACATAGATAATACCGAGTATTTACCATTTCGGTGTATTTTTAACGTTGCTCAGTGATATATTAACAAAACACCATTCATAAATCAACAGATTTATATTTATCTTTATTTAACATTTCTACTCAATCAATACGTATATGAATCCACAAGCATCAACTAATGTATATATAACCCCCTCAACCACTGTTCCTTTGGTTAAACTTGATCAGAATATATTGATCAGATTTGATGAGACTCTATCTTTTTACGACTTTAATTTGCTTGCTTTGTTCGGCTTCTCACGGTGTACCACCGGGAATAATTGAACGTACCACTGTTGGTACAAGTAACACAGTTAGGGAACTGTTGTTACCTTATACAAAGTGACCACTGAAGCGCGTACCACTAAAATACCTATACACACACACATATAATATAGAATCGCGTCTTACAACCGGTTGGGTTATACGCTCTCAAATAATTAATCCAAACAAAGACAAAGTATCCAAGACTCGAAACTCAACCACTCGTATTGAATGCGTATAAAGCTGAACGTATTCACAAATATTAAAGTACAGGGTTATCGAAAAGTTCCTCCGCAGTAGTACTAGACATTCAATATGCACTTTATTGACAAACATTTTACATAATACAGTCAACAATGTTTATAATAAACATTTTTAGACTCAGATATTTTGTTCACTATGTCCGAAGGTCACTAACACCGATTTTTACTATTTTTTTAAATCTGAAAGTAGTGGTTTAGTGGTGACAAATAAAATAAAGATAGATACAATAGCCCTTTATTGAAATTTATTAATTAATAAAAATATTGTTATATGCTGCTGTTTATTGTATACTGTTTTAGTTAATATTTTCCCCAGGTCCTTATCTAGAGTCTGTGCTTTTTTCACACTTGATTCCACACTATCCATGCATTCAAAAAACTAAAACGAGTATAAAAGTCTAATTTTTTTAAATGTCTTTCTTCTATAAGAAAAGGTTTAGTGGAAACCGTTACTAAGTGGGCACACACTGTCCTGTCCTTATTAATACAACTTAGAAGACTGTATGTATTATTTTGCTTGACGCAGACAAAGGTATCACAACTCAAGCCTGGTCAATGAGTGCAGTGACTGTTTAACCTCAACCCTCCCTCCCCTCCCTCCCCTTCCTACCCCCTTTCCAGACTACGTACTTTCAGTCAAGCTTTGTTAAATTACAAAAAATGTATGTGTTTTTTTAAGAATTATGATATTATAATAGACATTTATTACTGAAAGTTTCGATTTTTCTCTTCACTAAAACCCAAGTTGAGGGTTCATTATAAACGAATTTCTTATCAAACATTGAAATGTATGTGGGTTGGGATCAATAAATTAATATCACTGTAGCCGAATGTCCACTACAACAGAGTTCACTAAAACCAGAGTTGACTGTACTTGGAAACAATACATACACCAGGTCTAGAGTAAGTGTTGAAAGGACTGTACACTGTTTTCTTGGTGAATAATAGCTCTCTTCATTTTAATGGTAAGGATCGATAAATATTATGTAAGATGATCGCTTGACCTGGCGGTCTAGGGGTAAGTTGTCAGACTTCTGTGCTGGGGTCCGGGATTCAATCCTCGGTCCCGGCACAGATTAATTTGATTACCAAACCCTTCTTTCAACTCTGGCAAGATGTGTATTAATCACAACTTAGGAATGTGGGGAATGCCAGGCCTCCACCGTGGTTCGGATCCCACGTTAAACCGTAGTTCCTCCATTTCATTTCACAATCATCCTATCATTACACATTAGCGTAAGTGCATACAACCCGAACGGGTAGTAAGACGCGGTTATAATAATAATAATAATAATAATATAATAATAATAATAATAATAATAATAATAATAAGATGATCGCCAATAAACATTTAGCTAGACTATTTTTCCAGTGATGGGTACGTAAGAGTTTGAAAATCAACTTTGTGTACGTATGCATTTTTATAGATGGCTTCTATTTCTATCAACGTAAATGCGGGTAAATTTAATCTAAATTATATCCTTCTCTTTATACCATTAGTGTAAATATGGAGATAGCCCGGATTCTATTACTTACTAGCAATTATACTTCTACCATTAGAGCCCCCATCTCTTGAAGTGTATTCGTGTTAACAAGCTTCCCCCCCTAAACCCCCACTCCCCTCTCTCACACACACATACACATATATCTCAGTTGAGACATAATTTAATTAATGAATAAATTACTAATTACAAAACGGTATTGAACGAGAGACCTGAAAGCCGGTACGGTTCATATGAAAGGATTTTTCTAGCACCGCGTCTTACTACCCGTTCGGTTTATACGCACTTACGCTAAAGTGAAATGGTAGGGTGATTGTGAGATGAAATGGAGGACCTACAGTTTAACGTGGAATCCGAACCACGGTGGAGGCCTGGCATTCCCCACATTCACAAGATGTCTTGTCAGAGGTGAAGGAAGGGTTTGGAAATCAGATAAATCTTTGCTGGGACCGAGGATTGAACCCCGGCCGCCAGCACAGAAGTCTGACACCTTACCCTAGACCACCAGGTCACCCATGAATTTAAATTAAGTGTACTCACACTTGCATGGAAGGAGAGTGAAAGAATCATTTAGGATTTAGGATAATTCATCCTCAGTACACCCGACTGAGATTTGAAAGCCAATCTAGCCGTCATCGGCAGTGCAGCCCACTGCGAGAATGACGCCCTAGACCATGAGTGCACCAAAGCGGGTGAACAATGTATCGGACAGAGAAAACAATGTCTTGCTGATCTGGTTACGGTTGTGTTTATTTAGTGAGGCACTTGATTTAATCCAAACCCACGACCTCGTGATCACTAGCGCGTGGTCCACCAAGAAACTAGACTTGTCCAAACACAACATGAGGATCTCTAGCACTTGACAGAGAACAAACACAACATGAGTATCTCTAGCACTAGACAGAGAACAAACACAACGTGAGGATCTCTAGCACTGGACAGATAACAAACACAACGTGAGGATCTCCAACACTGGACAGAGAACAAACACAACGTGAGGATCTCTAGCACTAGACAGAGAACAAACACAACGTGAGGATCTCTAGCACTGGACAGATAACAAACACAACGTGAGGATCTCTAGCACTAGACAGAGAACAAACACAACATGAGGATCTCTAGCACTAGACAGAGAACAAACACAACGTGAGGATCTCTAGCACTGGACAGATAACAAACACAACACGATGATCTCCAACACTGGACAGAGAACAAACACAACGTGAGGATCTCTAGCACTAGACAGAGAACAAACACAACACGATGATCTCCAACACTGGACAGAGAACAAACACAACATGAGGATCTCTAGCACTGGACAGAGAACAAACACAACGTGAGGATCTCTAGCACTGGACGGAGAACAAACACAACATGAGGATCTCTAGCACTAGACAGAGAACAAACACAACATGAGGATCTCTAGCACTAGACAGAGAACAAACACAACACGATGATCTCCAACACTGGACAGAGAACAAACACAACATGAGGATCTCTAGCACTAGACAGAGAACAAACACAACGTGAGGATCTCTAGCACTAGACAGAGAACAAACACAACGTGAGGATCTCTAGCACTAGACAGAGAACAAACACAACGTGAGGATCTCTAGCACTGGACAGATAACAAACACAACATGAGGATCTCTAGCACTAGACAGAGAACAAACACAACATGAGGATCTCTAGCACTGGACAGAGAACAAACACAACATGAGGATCTCTAGCACTAGACAGAGAAAAAACACAACGTGAGGATTCTAGCACTGGACGGAGAACAAACACAACATGAGGATCTCTAGCAACTAGACAGAGAACAAACACAACATGAGATCTCTAGCACCAGACAGAGAACAAACACAACATGATGATCTCTAGCACTAGACAGAGAACAACCAACATGAGGATCTCCAACACTGGCAGAGAACAAACACAACATGGATCTCTCGCACTAGACAGAGAACAAACACAACGTGAGGATCTCTAGCATAGACAGAGAAACAAACAAACGTGAGATTCTCTAGCACTAGACAGAGAACAAACACAAACTGAGGATCTCTAGCACTGGGACAATAACAAACACACGTGAGGATCTCTAGCACTAGACAGAGAACAAAACACAACGTGAGGATCTCTAACCACTGGACAGAGAACAAACACAACATGAGGATCTCTAGCACTGGACAGAGAACAAACACAAATGAGGATCTCTAGCACTAGACAGAGAACAAACACAACGTGAGGATCTCTAGCACTGGACAGATAACAACACAACATGAGGATCTCTAGCACTTAGACAGAGAACAAACACAACATGAGGATCCTAGCACTGGACAGAGAACAACCACATGAGATCTCTAGCACTAGACAGAGAACAAACACAACGTGAGGTCTCTAGCATGGACAGAGAACAAACACAACATGAGATCTCTAACTAGACAGAGAACAAAAACACACGTGAGGATCTCTAGCACTGGACAGAGAAAACACAACATGAGGATCTCTAGCACTAACAGAGAACAAACACAAGTGAGGATTCTCTAGCACTGGACAATAACAAACACAACGTGAGGATCTCTACACTAGACAGAGAACAACACAACTTTGAGGATCTCTTAGCACTAGACAGAGAACAAACACAACATGAGTATCTCTAGCACTAGACAAGAACAAAACAAACATGAGGATCTCTAGCACTAGACAAGACAAAAAAACGTGAGGATCTCTAGCACTGGACAGATTACAAACACAAGGTGGGATCTCTAGACTAGACAGAGAACAAACACAACGTGAGGATCTCTATCACTAGACAGAGAACAAGACAACAGAGGATCTCTAGCACTGGACAGAGAACAAACACAAATTGAGGATCTCTAGCACTGACAAGAACAAACACAACGTGAGGATCTCTACACTTGACAGATAAAAACATAGATGAGGATCTCTAGCACTGGACAGAGAAAACACAACGTGAGGATCTCTAGCACTAGACAGAGAAAAACACAACACGATGATCTCAACACTGGACAGAGAACAAAACACAACGTGAGATCTCTAGCACTTTGACAGATAACAAACACAACATGAGGATCTCTAGCCTGGACAGAAAGACAAACACAACGTGAGGATCTCTAGCACTAGACAGAGAACAAACACAACACGTATGATCTCCAACACTGGACAGAGAACAAACACAACGTGAGGATCTCTAGCACTGACAGAGAACAAACACAACATGAGGATCTCTAGCACTAGACAGAGAACAAACACAACACGATGATCTCAACACTGGACAGATAACAAACACAACGTGAGGATCTCTAGCACTAGACAGAGAACAAACACAACACGATGATCTCCAACACTGGACAGAGAACAAACACAACGTGAAAGTGTAATATTCTGGATCATGTAACGGAAACAATTAGACGATCTATGCTGAGGAAAGTGATGGACAACATACTGAGGTTTACCTGATGTCCAGTGGAGCTCACCTGAGCAACATCTTCAAAAAGTTTACAAGTGTAGCATGTAGTTTGCTTTTATTTATCTAGTGAATATTTACTTTTCAATTCAAGTGTTAATTTTCAAGCTACTAATCGTCTAATTGTTTCGGCCCACCCTGTACTTGTGCTTCGTGTTAAATTGTTAAACGACCTTATCTTGATACCAAATAGCCTACGATTTAATACTCTTAAATAGTGTACACTTTGTTTAATATAATTATAACGTTACTTTAACACTTGTTAAATAAATAATTTGTGCTCATTCGTCTCAATGTTCATCACTGTCACATATCATAATGTATCGACTCACTCTCTTCCCCAGTATTTCCAACTGAACACTCCAGAAAGTAAAGTATCTTCCACTCATGCTCCATAGGTAGTTGAACCAAGTAAACTCGCCTGGCTCAAGCCATTGAAAGAAACAGTAAAAGCCCACCATCTCACCGCACACTGGTCTAGAGATTCCATAGAGCTCGGAGGCCAGTTCAAGTCCCACTGATGGCATTACGCCAACCACTGTAGCCAGAAGGCTCGACTCTTGAACTACGATAATCCAGTGCCCGATTAAAGAGGAACACAATCACTCACAGGGAAACAAACAAAGAATAAAGAAAAAGATTCGAGATGGCAAAATGTCGGCTCAGGAGGGATAGTAAGATTAAAAGCATAATAAATAAAATCACTATTAAAATGACTGTCTGTCTTATTTTAAATAGTTTTATTTCAGTTAGGATTTCTTGTTGCGATAAATATGCATGTTCATATAAGTGTGAGAAATGATCAAGACTATGGCACAAGGAGGGTCTAGGCTATTGTACAAATGGATGCTAAAAACTGATGTATTAGGAGTGTCAAGTATGTTGTACAAGTCAATGCCAAACCTGTTGTACAAGTCATGCAAACCTGTTGTACAAGCGAGTTCTAAGTCTGTTGTACAAGTCAATGCCAAACCTGTTGTACAAGCGAGTTCTAAGTCTGTTGTACAAGTCAATGCCAAGCCTGTTGTACAAGCGAGTTCTAAGTCTGTTGTACAAGCAAGTGCTAAGTCTGTTGTACAAGTCAATGCCAAGCCTGTTGTACAAGCGAGTGCTAAGTCTGTTGTACAAGCGAGTGTTAAGTCTGTTGTACAAGCGAGTGCTAAGTCTGTTGTACAGGCCAATGCCAAGCCTGTTGTACAAGCGAGTGCTAAGTCTGTTGTACAAGTCAATGCCAGGCCTGTTGTACAAGCGAGTGCTAAGTCTGTTGTACAAGTCAATGCCAAGCCTGTTGTACAAGCGAGTTCTAAGTCTGTTGTACAAGTCAATGCCAAACCTGTTGTACAAGCGAGTTCTAAGTCTGTTGTACAAGCAAGTGCTAAGTCTGTTGTACAAGTCAATGCCAAGCCTGTTGTACAAGCGAGTTCTAAGTCTGTTGTACAAGTCAATGCCAAGCCTGTTGTACAAGCGAGTTCTAAGTCTGTTGTACAAGTCAATGCCAAACCTGTTGTACAAGCGAGTGCTAAGTCTGTTGTACAAGTCAATGCCAAACATGTTGTACAAGCGAGTGCTAAGTCTGTTGTACAAGTCAATGCCAAGCCTGTTGCACAAACAAGTGCTAAATCTGTTGTACAAGTCAATGCTAAGTCTGTTGTACAAGTCAATGCCAAGCCTGTTGTACAAGCAAGTGCTAAGTCTGTTGTACAAGTCAATGCCAAGCCTGTTGTACAAGCGAGTTCTAAGTCTGTTGTACAAGTCAATGCCAGGCCTGTTGTACAAGCGAGTGCTAAGTCTGTTGTACAAGTCAATGCCAAGCCTGTTGTACAAGCGAGTTCTAAGTCTGTTGTACAAGTCAATGCCAAACCTGTTGTACAAGCGAGTTCTAAGTCTGTTGTACAAATCAATGCCAAGCCTGTTGTACAAGCGAGTTCTAAGTCTGTTGTACAAGTCAATGCCAGGCCTGTTGTACAAGCGAGTGCTAAGTCTGTTGTACAAGTCAATGCCAAGCCTGTTGTACAAGCAAGTGCTAAGTCTGTTGTACACGTCAATGCCAAACCTGTTGTACAAGCAAATGCTAAGTCTGATGTACAAGTCAATGCCAAGCCTGTTGTACAAGCAAGTGCTAAGTCTGTTGTACACGTCAATGCCAAACCTGTTGTACAAGCAAGTGCTAAGTCTGTTGTACAAGTCAATGCCAAGCCTGTTGTACAAGCAAGTGCTAAGTCTGTTGTACACGTCAATGCCAAACTTGTTGTACAAGCAAGTGCTAAGTCTGTTGTACAAGTCAATGCCAAGCCTGTTGTACAAGCAAGTGCTAAGTCTGTTGTACACGTCAATGCCAAACCTGTTGTACAAGCAAGTGCTAAGTCTGTTGTACAAGTCAATGCCATCCTGTTGTACAAGCAAGTGCTAAGTCTGTTGTACACGTCATTGCCAAACCTGTTGTACAAGCAAGTGCTAAGTCTGTTGTACAAGTCAATGCCAAGCCTGTTGTACAAGCAAGTGCTAAGTCTGTTGTACACGTCAATGCCAAACCTGTTATACAAGCGAGTGCTAAGTCTGTTGTACAAGTCAATGCCAAACCTGTTGTACAAGCAAGTGCTAAGTCTGTTGTACACGTCAATGCCAAACCTGTTGTACAAGCAAGTGCTAAGTCTGTTGTACACGTCAATGCCAAACCTGTTGTACAAGCGAGTGCTAAGGCTGTTGTACACGTCAATGCCAAACCTGTTGTACAAGCTAGTGCTAAGTCTGTTGTACAAGCGAGTGCTAAGTCTGTTGTACACGTCAATGCCAAACCTGTTATACAAGCAAGTGCTAAGTCTGTTGTACAAGCGAGTTCTAAGTCTGTTGTACACGTCAATGCCAAACCTGTTGTACAAGCGAGTTCTAAGTCTGTTGTACAAGCAAGTGCTAAGTCTGTTGTACACGTCAATGCCAAGCCTGTTGTACAAGCAAGTGCTAAGTCTGTTGTACACGTCAATGCCAAACCTGTTGTACAAGCAAGTGCTAAGTCTGTTGTACACGTCAATGCCAAACCTGTTGTACAAGCGAGTTCTAAGTCTGTTGTACAAGTCAATGCCAAACCTGTTATACAAGCGAGTGCTAAGTCTGTTGTACACGTCAATGCCAAACCTGTTGTACAAGCAAGTGCTAAGTCTGTTGTACAAGTCAATGCCAAGCCTGTTATACAAGCAAGTGCTAAGTCTTTTGTACAAGTCAATGCCAAGCCTATTGTACAAGCAAGTGCTAAGTCTGTTGTACACGTCAATGCCAAACCTGTTATACAAGCGAGTGCTAAGTCTGTTGTACACGTCAATGCCAAACCTGTTGTACAAGCTAGTGCTAAGTCTGTTGTACACGTCAATGCCAAACCTGTTATACAAGCTAGTGCTAAGTCTGTTGTACACGTCAATGCCAAACCTGTTGTACAAGCAAGTGCTAAGTCTGTTGTACAAGTCAATGCCAAGCCTGTTGTACAAGCAAGTGCTAAGTCTGTTGTACAAGTCAATGCTAAGTCTGTTGTACAAGTCAATGCCAAGCCTGTTGTACAAGCAAGTGCTAAGTCTGTTGTACAAGCAAGTGCTAAGCCTGTTGTACAAGCAAGTGCTAAGTCTGTTGTACAAGTCAATGCCAAGCCTGTTGTACAAGCAAGTGCAAAGTCTGTTTTACACGTCAATGCCAAACCTGTTGTACAAGCAAGTGCTAAGTCTGTTGTACAAGTCAATGCTAAGTCTGTTGTACAAGTCAATGCCAAGCCTGTTGTACAAGCGAGTGCTAAGTTTGTTTGTACAACAGACTTGTACAGTCAATGCCAAACCTGTTGTACAAGTCAATGCCAAGCCTGTTGTACAAGCGAGTGCTAAGTCTGTTGTACAGGCCAATGCCAAGCCTGTTGTACAAGCGAGTGCTAAGTCTGTTGTACAAGTCAATGCCAAGCCTGTTGTACAAGCGAGTGCTAAGTCTGTTGTACAAGTCAATGCCTAGCCTGTTGTACAAGCGAGTGCTAAGTCTTTTGTACAGGCCAATGCCAAGCCTGTTGTACAAGCGTGTGCTAACTCTGTTGTACAAGTCAATGCCAAACCTGTTATACAAGCTAGTGCTAAGTCTGTTGTACACGTCAATGCCAAACCTGTTGTACAAGCAAGTGCTAAGTCTGTTGTACAAGTCAATGCCAAGCTGTTGTACAAGAGAGTGCTAAGTTTGTTTTTACAACAGACTTGTACAGTCAATGCCAAACCTGTTGTACAAGTCAATGCCAAGCCTGTTGTACAAGCGAGTGCTAAGTTTGTTTGTACAACAGACTTGTACAGTCAATGCCAAACCTGTTGTACAAGTCAATGCCAAGCCTGTTGTACAAGCGAGTGCTAAGTCTGTTGTACAGGCCAATGCCAAGCCTGTTGTACAAGCGAGTGCTAAGTCTGTTGTACAAGTCAATGCCAAGCCTGTTGTACAAGCGAGTGCTAAGTCTGTTGTACAAGTCAATGCCAAGCCTGTTGTACAAGCGAGTGCTAAGTCTTTTGTACAGGCCAATGCCAAGCCTGTTGTACAAGCGAGTGCTAAGTCTTTTGTACAAGCCAATGCCAAGCCTGTTGTACAAGCGAGTGCTAAGTCTTTTGTACAGGCCAATGCCAAGCCTGTTGTACAAGCGAGTGCTAAGTATGTTGTACAAGTCAATGCCAAGCCTGTTGTACAAGCGAGTTCTAAGTCTTTTGTACAGGCCAATGCCAAGCCTGTTGTACAAGCGAGTGCTAAGTCTGTTGTACAAGTCAATGCCAAACCTGTTATACAAGCGAGTTCTAAGTCTGTTGTACAAGTCAATGCCAAACCTGTTATACAAGCGAGTGCTAAGTCTGTTGTACACGTCAATGCCAAGCCTGTTATACAAGCGAGTGCTATGTCTGTTGTACAAGTCAATGCCAAACTGTTATACAAGCTAGTGCTAAGTCTGTTGTACACGTCAATGCCAAACCTGTTGTACAAGCAAGTGCTAAGTCTGTTGTACAAGTCAATGCCAAGCCTGTTGTACAAGAGAGTGCTAAGTTTGTTTTTACAACAGACTTGTACAGTCAATGCCAAACCTGTTGTACAAGTCAATGCCAAGCCTGTTGTACAAGCGAGTGCTAAGTTTGTTTGTACAACAGACTTGTACAGTCAATGCCAAACCTGTTGTACAAGTCAATGCCAAGCCTGTTGTACAAGCGAGTGCTAAGTCTGTTGTACAGGCCAATGCCAAGCCTGTTGTACAAGCGAGTGCTAAGTCTGTTGTACAAGTCAATGCCAAGCCTGTTGTACAAGCGAGTGCTAAGTCTGTTGTACAAGTCAATGCCAAGCCTGTTGTACAAGCGAGTGCTAAGTCTTTTGTACAGGCCAATGCCAAGCCTGTTGTACAAGCGAGTGCTAAGTCTTTTGTACAAGCCAATGCCAAGCCTGTTGTACAAGCGAGTGCTAAGTCTTTTGTACAGGCCAATGCCAAGCCTGTTGTACAAGCGAGTGCTAAGTATGTTGTACAAGTCAATGCCAAGCCTGTTGTACAAGCGAGTTCTAAGTCTTTTGTACAGGCCAATGCCAAGCCTGTTGTACAAGCGAGTGCTAAGTCTCTTGTACAAGTCAATGCCAAGCCTGTTGTACAAGCGAGTTCTAAGTCTGTTGTACAAGTCAATGCCAAGCCTGTTGTACAAGCGAGTGCTAAGTCTGTTGTACAAGTCAATGCCAAGCCTGTTGTACAAGCGAGTGCTAAGTCTTTTGTACAGGCCAATGCCAAGCCTGTTGTACAAGCGAGTGCTAAGTCTTTTGTACAAGTCAATGCCAAACCTGTTGTACAAGCGAGTTCTAAGTCTGTTGTACAAGTCAATGCCAAACTTGTTGTACAAGCGAGTTCTAAGTCTGTTGTACAAGTCAATGCCAAGCCTGTTGTACAAGCGAGTTCTAAGTCTGTTGTACAAGCAAGTGCTAAGTCTGTTGTACAAGTCAATGCCAGGCCTGTTGTACAAGCGAGTTCTAAGTCTGTTGTACAAGCGAGTTCTAAGTCTGTTGTACAAGTCAATGCCAAGCCTGTTGTACAAGCGAGTTCTAAGTCTGTTGTACAAGTCAATGCCAAACCTGTTGTACAAGCGAGTTCTAAGTCTGTTGTAAAAGTCAATGCCAGGCCTGTTGTACAAGCGAGTGCTAAGTCTGTTGTACAAGTCAATGCCAAACCTGTTGTACAAGCGAGTTCTAAGTCTGTTGTAAAAGTCAATGCCAGGCCTGTTGTACAAGCGAGTGCTAAGTCTGTTGTACAAGTCAATGCCAAGCCTGTTGTACAAGCGAGTTCTAATTCTGTTGTACAAGTCAATGCCAAACCTGTTGTACAAGCGAGTTCTAAGTCTGTTGTACAAGTCAATGCCAAGCCTGTTGTACAAGCGAGTTCTAAGTCTGTGTTACAAGTCAATGCCAAACCTGTTGTACAAGCGAGTTCTAAGTCTGTTGTAAAAGTCAATGCCAGGCCTGTTGTACAAGCGAGTGCTAAGTCTGTTGTACAAGTCAATGCCAAACCTGTTGTACAAGCGAGTTCTAAGTCTGTTGTAAAAGTCAATGCCAGGCCTGTTGTACAAGCGAGTTCTAAGTCTGTTGTAAAAGTCAATGCCAGGCCTGTTGTACAAGCGAGTTCTAAGTCTGTTGTACAAGTCAATGCCAAACCTGTTGTACATGCGAGTTCTAAGTCTGTTGTAAAAGTCAATGCCAGGCCTGTTGTACAAGCGAGTGCTAAGTCTGTTGTACAAGTCAATGCCAAACCTGTTGTACAAGCGAGTTCTAAGTCTGTTGTACAAGTCAATGCCAAACCTGTTGTACAAGCGAGTGCTAAGTCTGTTGTACAAGTCAATGCCAAACATGTTAAACAAGCGAGTGCTAAGTCTGTTGTACAAGTCAATGCCAAGCCTGTTGCACAAACAAGTGCTAAGTCTGTTGTACAAGTCAATGCTAAGTCTGTTGTACAAGTCAATGCCAAGCCTGTTGTACAAGCAAGTGCTAAGTCTGTTGTACAAGTCAATGCCAAGCCTGTTGTACAAGCGAGTGCTAAGTCTGTTGTACAGGCCAATGCCAAGCCTGTTGTACAAGCGAGTGCTAAGTCTGTTGTACAAGTCAATGCCAAGCCTGTTGTACAAGCGAGTGCTAAGTCTGTTGTACAAGTCAATGCCAAGCCTGTTGTACAAGCGAGTGCTAAGTCTTTTGTACAGGCCAATGCCAAGCCTGTTGTACAAGCGAGTGCTAAGTCTTTTGTACAAGCCAATGCCAAGCCTGTTGTACAAGCGAGTGCTAAGTCTTTTGTACAGGCCAATGCCAAGCCTGTTGTACAAGCGAGTGCTAAGTATGTTGTACAAGTCAATGCCAAGCCTGTTGTACAAGCGAGTTCTAAGTCTTTTGTACAGGCCAATGCCAAGCCTGTTGTACAAGCGAGTGCTAAGTCTCTTGTACAAGTCAATGCCAAGCCTGTTGTACAAGCGAGTTCTAAGTCTGTTGTACAAGTCAATGCCAAGCCTGTTGTACAAGCGAGTGCTAAGTCTGTTGTACAAGTCAATGCCAAGCCTGTTGTACAAGCGAGTGCTAAGTCTTTTGTACAGGCCAATGCCAAGCCTGTTGTACAAGCGAGTGCTAAGTCTTTTGTACAAGTCAATGCCAAACCTGTTGTACAAGCGAGTTCTAAGTCTGTTGTACAAGTCAATGCCAAACTTGTTGTACAAGCGAGTTCTAAGTCTGTTGTACAAGTCAATGCCAAGCCTGTTGTACAAGCGAGTTCTAAGTCTGTTGTACAAGCAAGTGCTAAGTCTGTTGTACAAGTCAATGCCAGGCCTGTTGTACAAGCGAGTTCTAAGTCTGTTGTACAAGCGAGTTCTAAGTCTGTTGTACAAGTCAATGCCAAGCCTGTTGTACAAGCGAGTTCTAAGTCTGTTGTACAAGTCAATGCCAAACCTGTTGTACAAGCGAGTTCTAAGTCTGTTGTAAAAGTCAATGCCAGGCCTGTTGTACAAGCGAGTGCTAAGTCTGTTGTACAAGTCAATGCCAAACCTGTTGTACAAGCGAGTTCTAAGTCTGTTGTAAAAGTCAATGCCAGGCCTGTTGTACAAGCGAGTGCTAAGTCTGTTGTACAAGTCAATGCCAAGCCTGTTGTACAAGCGAGTTCTAATTCTGTTGTACAAGTCAATGCCAAACCTGTTGTACAAGCGAGTTCTAAGTCTGTTGTACAAGTCAATGCCAAGCCTGTTGTACAAGCGAGTTCTAAGTCTGTGTTACAAGTCAATGCCAAACCTGTTGTACAAGCGAGTTCTAAGTCTGTTGTAAAAGTCAATGCCAGGCCTGTTGTACAAGCGAGTGCTAAGTCTGTTGTACAAGTCAATGCCAAACCTGTTGTACAAGCGAGTTCTAAGTCTGTTGTAAAAGTCAATGCCAGGCCTGTTGTACAAGCGAGTTCTAAGTCTGTTGTAAAAGTCAATGCCAGGCCTGTTGTACAAGCGAGTTCTAAGTCTGTTGTACAAGTCAATGCCAAACCTGTTGTACATGCGAGTTCTAAGTCTGTTGTAAAAGTCAATGCCAGGCCTGTTGTACAAGCGAGTGCTAAGTCTGTTGTACAAGTCAATGCCAAACCTGTTGTACAAGCGAGTTCTAAGTCTGTTGTACAAGTCAATGCCAAACCTGTTGTACAAGCGAGTGCTAAGTCTGTTGTACAAGTCAATGCCAAACATGTTAAACAAGCGAGTGCTAAGTCTGTTGTACAAGTCAATGCCAAGCTGTTGCACAAACAAGTGCTAAGTCTGTTGTACAAGTCAATGCTAAGTCTGTTGTACAAGTCAATGCCAAGCCTGTTGTACAAGCAAGTGCTAAGTCTGTTGTACAAGTCAATGCCAAGCCTGTTGTACAAGCGAGTTCTAAGTCTGTTGTACAAGTCAATGCCAGGCCTGTTGTACAAGCGAGTGCTAAGTCTGTTGTACAAGTCAATGCCAAGCCTGTTGTACAAGCGAGTTCTAAGTCTGTTGTACAAGTCAATGCCAAACCTGTTGTACAAGCGAGTTCTAAGTCTGTTGTACAAGTCAATGCCAAGCCTGTTGTACAAGCGAGTTCTAAGTCTGTTGTACAAGTCAATGCCAAACCTGTTGTACAAGCGAGTTCTAAGTCTGTTGTAAAAGTCAATGCCAGGCCTGTTGTACAAGCGAGTGCTAAGTCTGTTGTACAAGTCAATGCCAAACCTGTTGTACGAGCGAGTTCTAAGTCTGTTGTAAAAGTCAATGCCAGGCCTATTGTACAAGCGAGTTCTATGTCTGTTGTAAAAGTCAATGCCAGGCCTGTTGTACAAGCGAGTTCTAAGTCTGTTGTACAAGTCAATGCCAAACCTGTTGTACAAGCGAGTTCTAAGTCTGTTGTAAAAGTCAATGCCAGGCCTGTTGTACAAGCGAGTGCTAAGTCTCTTGTACAAGTCAATGCCAAACCTGTTGTACAAGCGAGTTCTAAGTCTGTTGTACAAGTCAATGCCAAACCTGTTGTACAAGCGAGTGCTAAGTCTGTTGTACAAGTCAATGCCAAACCTGTTGTACAAGCGAGTGCTAAGTCTGTTGTACAAGTCAATGCCAAGCCTGTTGCACAAGCAAGTGCTAAGTCTGTTGTACAAGTCAATGCTAAGTCTGTTGTACAAGTCAATGCCAAGCCTGTTGTACAAGCAAGTGCTAAGTCTGTTGTACAAGTCAATGCCAAGCCTGTTGTACAAGCGAGTTCTAAGTCTGTTGTACAAGTCAATGCCAGGCCTGTTGTACAAGCGAGTGCTAAGTCTGTTGTACAAGTCAATGCCAAGCCTGTTGTACAGCGAGTTCTAAGTCTGTTGTACAAGTCAATGCCAAACCTGTTGTACAAGCGAGTTCTAAGTCTGTTGTACAAGTCAATGCCAAGCCTGTTGTACAAGCGAGTTCTAAGTCTGTTGTACAAGTTCAATGCCAGGCCTGTTGTACAAGCGAGTGCTAAGTCTGTTGTACAAGTCAATGCCAAGCCTGTTGTACAAGCAAGTGCTAAGTCTGTTGTACACGTCAATGCCAAACCTGTTGTACAAGCAAGTGCTAAGTCTGTTGTACAAGTCAATGCCAAGCTTGTTGTACAAGCAAGTGCTAAGTCTGTTGTACACGTCAATGCCAAACCTGTTGTACAAGCAAGTGCAAAGTCTGTTGTACAAGTCAATGCCAAGCCTGTTGTACAAGCAAGTGCTAAGTCTGTTGTACACGTCAATGCCAAACCTGTTGTACAAGCAAGTTCTAAGTCTGTTGTACAAATCAATGCCAAGCCTGTTGTACAAGCGAGTGCTAAGTCTGTTGTACACGTCAATGCCAAACCTGTTATACAAGCGAGTGCTATGTCTGTTGTACACGTCAATGACAAACCTGTTGTACAAGTCAGTGCTAAGTCTGTTGTACACGTCAATGCCAAACCTGTTGTACAAGCAAGTGCTAAGTCTGTTGTACACGTCAATGCCAAACCTGTTGTACAAGCAAGTGCTAAGTCTGTTGTACACGTCAATGCCAAACCTATTGTACAAGCAAGTGCTAAGTCTGTTGTACAAGTCAATGCCAAACCTGTTGTACAAGCGAGTGCTAAGTCTGTTGTACACGTCAATGCCAAACCTGTTGTACAAGCTAGTGCTAAGTCTGTTGTACAAGCGAGTGCTAAGTCTGTTGTACACGTCAATGCCAAACCTGTTATACAAGCAAGTGCTAAGTCTGTTGTACAAGCGAGTTCTAAGTCTGTTGTACACGTCAATGCCAAACCTGTTGTACAAGCGAGTTCTAAGTCTGTTGTACAAGCAAGTGCTAAGTCTGTTGTACACGTCAATGCCAAGCCTGTTGTACAAGCAAGTGCTAAGTCTGTTGTACACGTCAATGCCAAACCTGTTGTACAAGCAAGTGCTAAGTCTGTTGTACACGTCAATGCCAAACCTGTTGTACAAGCGAGTTCTAAGTCTGTTGTACAAGTCAATGCCAAACCTGTTATACAAGCGAGTGCTAAGTCTGTTGTACACGTCAATGCCAAGCCTGTTGTACAAGCAAGTGCTAAGTCTGTTGTACACGTCAATGCCAAACCTGTTATACAAGCGAGTGCTAAGTCTGTTGTACACGTCAATGCCAAACCTGTTGTACAAGCTAGTGCTAAGTCTGTTGTACAAGCGAGTGCTAAGTCTGTTGTACACGTCAATGCCAAACCTGTTATACAAGCTAGTGCTAAGTCTGTTGTACACGTCAATGCCAAACCTGTTGTACAAGCAAGTGCTAAGTCTGTTGTACAAGTCAATGCCAAGCCTGTTGTACAAGCAAGTGCTATGTCTGTTGTACAAGTCAATGCTAAGTCTGTTGTACAAGTCAATGCCAAGCCTGTTGTACAAGCAAGTGCTAAGTCTGTTGTACAAGCAAGTGCTAAGCCTGTTGTACAAGCAAGTGCTAAGTCTGTTGTACAAGTCAATGCCAAGCCTGTTGTACAAGCAAGTGCTAAGTCTGTTGTACACGTCAATGCCAAACCTGTTGTACAAGCAAGTGCTAAGTCTGTTGTACAAGTCAATGCTAAGTCTGTTGTACAAGTCAATGCCAAGCCTGTTGTACAAGTGAGTGCTAAGTTTGTTTGTACAACAGACTTGTACAGTCAATGCCAAACCTGTTGTACAAGTCAATGCCAAGCCTGTTGTACAAGCGAGTGCTAAGTCTGTTGTACAAGTCAATGCCAAGCCTGTTGTACAAGCGAGTGCTAAGTCTGTTGTACAAGTCAATGCCAAGCCTGTTGTACAAGCGAGTGCTAAGTCTCTTTTACAAGTCAATGCCAAGCCTGTTGTACAAGATAGTGCTAAGTCTGTTTTACAAGTCAATGCCAAGCCTGTTGTACAAGCGAGTGCTAAGTCTGTTGTACACGTCAATGCCAAGCCTGTTGTACAAGCGAGTGCTAAGTCTGTTGTACAAGTCAATGCCAAGCCTGTTGTACAAGCGAGTGCTAAGTCTGTTGTACAAGTCAATGCCAAGCCTGTTGTACAAGCGAGTGCTAAGTCTGTTTTACAAGTCAATGCCAAGCTGTGTACAAGATATGCTAAGTTGTTTACAAGTCAATGCCAAGCCTGTTGTACAAGCAAGTGCTAATCTGTTGTACAAGTCAATGCTAAGTCTGTTTACAAGTCAATGCCAAGCTGTTGTACAAGTGAGTGCTAGTTTGTTTGTACAACAGACTTGTAAGTCAATGCAAACCTGTGTACAAGTCCAATGCCAAGCCTGTGTACAAGCGGTGCTAAGTCTGTTGTACAAGTCATGCCAAGCCAGTTGTACAGCGAGTGTAGTCTGTTGTACAAGTCAAGCCAACCCTGTTGTACAAGCAAGTGCTAAGTCTGTTGTAACACGTCAATGCCAACTGTTATACAGCGAGTTAAGTTGTGTACACGTCAATGCCAAGCCTGTTTACAACGAGTGCTAAGTCTTTGTACAAGTCAATGCCAAATCTGTTATACAAGCTAGTGCTAAGTCTTTGTACACGTCAATGCAAACTGTTGTACAAGCAAGTGCTAAGTTGTTGTACAAGTAAATCCAAGCCTGTTGTACAAGCGAGTGCTAAGTTTGTTTGTACAACAGACTTGTACAGTCAATGCAACTGTTGTACAAGTCAATGCCAAGCCTGTTGTACAGCGAGTGCTAAGTCTTTTGTACAGCCATGCCAAGCCTGTTGTACAAGCGAGTGTAAGTCTGTTGTACAAGTCAATGCCAAACTTTTATACAAGCTAGTTCTAAGTCTGTTGTACACGTCAATGCAAGCTGTTGTACAAGCGAGTGCTAATCTGTTGTACAAGTCAATGCCAAGCCTTGTCAAGCGATGCTAAGTCTTTTGTACAGCCAATGCCAGCCTGTTGTACAGCGATTGCTAAGTCTGTTGTACAGCCAATGCCAAGCTGTTGTACAGCGGTGCTAAGTCTATTGTGTACAAGTCATGCCAAGCCTGTTGTACAAGCGAGTGCTAAGTCTGTTGTACAAGTCAATGCCAAGCTTGTTGTACAAGCGAGTGCTAATCTGTTGTACAAGTCAATGCCAACCTGTTGTACACGTTCTAAGTCTGTTGTACAGCAAGTGCTAATCGTTGTACAAGTCAATGCCAGGCTGTTGTACAGCGAGTGTAAGTCTGTGTACAAGTCAATGCCAAGCCTGTGGTACAAGCGAGTGCTAAGTCTTTTGTACAGGCAATGCCAAGCTGTTGTACAAGCGAGTGCTAAGTCTGTTGTACAAGTCAATGCCAACCTGTTATACAAGCGAGTGCTAAGTCTTTTGTACAAGTCAATGCCAAGCTGTTGTACAGCGAGTGCTAAGCTGTTGTACACGTCAATGCCAAGCTTGTTGTACAAGCGAGTGTTATTCTTTTTTTGTCAGGACAGTTACACGACGTGTCAATAACTCACCTCATATGTGGCGTGATCGGGACTGGGCCACATACTGGTGTGAGTGACCCTCCAAGAGACGTCTCGACGGGCGTCATACACGACGATACCAGGAGACGCCGTGTCACTGATGTAGATGAGAGCGTCATCACATGACTGACCACCTTGGTAGTCGATCACTAGGTTGGTGAGGAGGGAGTTGAGACGCAGTGACGCCCTAGGAAACACGTGTCACTGTTACATTCACAAGTACTCTCTAGGACACTTATATATACTATAGGTACGGGGATAACTTTAATTACTTGCTTATAGTGCTAGTGTTTGTTTGTTGCGGGGTCCAAATGGTTATGTATATATACTCGCTTTGATCGTTGGGGGCTCCGTCCCCAAACTAATAATGTGTTTTCTTTGCAAGTGGATGTAAACTAATGTAATTCCAGAGCCGTTTTTTGATAGGTCTTACCATTTAGCCTCAAGAGACCTCCAAAGAAAGGTCCACATCGTCTTTAAAGTTGCTCCACCATTTTGAATTTTTTTCCGGGGTTTAAAAAATTAAATCTTTTAACTTTTTGAAATTTTCCCGTCGGTTACAGGCTAGAAGATATAAGTTTGCCAAATTTCAAGTTTCTAGCTCATCTGGAAGGGGGTAAACATTACTGTCAGTGAGTGAGTCAACGCGTCATACTACCCTTTCAGTTTACACGCATATGTTTTAACTACACCAATCGTTTTAGGGGTTGTGAAGGGTTTATGTATAGGAAGTTTACCCACATTTGCGTGAAAGGGGAGTAATAAAAGTTTGTGAAAACCACCCTCAGTTCACCCCATCGAGATTCAAACTCGATCTCCCCATCAACGGCAGTCAACACGAGAGTTAGCGTGCGTTAGATCATGCGGCCACCGAAGCGGGTATTTTAATATAAATAAACGAGTAAGTATTTTTAAGAAGATACATTAGCATTTCTTTTGATGGAGAAAAATAAGCCTTAATGTAAAAAAATTTATCTCACTCCTATCTATTGACCATGTGATGATAGTATAGGATGAATGTGTGAAAGTTATACGGAATAAAAGTTGTATGTGATTTCATGGAACCACTCAAACATATATATCTATCTATACTATCTTTGTATTTCTCCTGCGGATTTATTTAATATTAAATATCCCGAAGTTATATTTCTATTTAAATGGTATAATCTAAAAGAATGATAAATTTCATATTCTATGTGCCAGTGAAATTATAAAGACTTCAGAAAAATAATTTTCATTTGTCATAATGATTTTGAAACCTATATGAAAGGCCTATATGCCAGCAACATAATGCTTTTTAAATTGTACATGACTAAAAAATCATCGAATTTAAATTGTATATGCTGACACTAAATCTATTTTTAAATTGTATATTATGTTGACAGTACCTCAGCGTTTTTTTAAATTGTATATTATTTTGACAGTATATTGATTTTTAAATTGTATGCTATGTAGACAGTACATTGATTTTTAAATTATATATTTTACTGACAGTACATTTTTTTAAATTAGATATGCTGACAGTACATTGTTTTTAAATCTTATATTTTACTGACAGTACATTGATTTTGAAACGTTACATGCCGACAGAACGTGCCAAGTCAGTATTTGTCCTCACCTGGGGAACTCGTAGCTCTTGACGAGTCTGTCCGTCCTCAGGTCGAACGCGACGATCTTGGGAGGACACACAGGGGTGTAGCTCTCCAGACTGTTCATGATGCCACTATCCAGGACCCAGAGTCTGTCGCACCGGTCTGCACGAGCACGGTACACGGAGATGAGACCGGAACAGTTGGCCTCGGCGCGGTGCCACTGCCAGTTGGGGTACGCCTGCAACAACACACGCCGAGACAAGGATCATCTTCAGGCAGGGAGCTCACGGTAGATAGGATCCGTATCGGCGGTCGCATGATCTAACGCGTCACTCTCGTGTTGGACAGGATTCCCGGTGATGGGGTCATTTCTACCCACTCTCTTTTCACACGCAAATTTGAGTACATTTCCTCTCATATTCTACCCTACTTATATTTATACCATTAGCGTAACTAAAGTGTCCGTATAGCAGCATGATTATTTTTATAACCTCGTCTTAATACAGTTCAGGTTTTCGATTATGTATTAATTACGCTAATGGTTGGGGGTTGGGAAGGGAGGAAGCGTACCTGTATCTGCGTGGAGGGGGAGAAGAAAACAATTTTGGTAAAACCACTATTCAGTTGTAACAACTGACCGATATTCGAACCTTGATCTCCCCGTCATCGGCAGTCTAGTCCACTGCAATAGTAGCGCGTTAGACCATGCTGCCACTTACACGGGTAGCTGCATAATCTAACAATTACTTCTAGGGGACAGATTAGCTAATTAATCAACATCAGTATTTCATATTGAAATTATTAGTCTAATTCTAATATTTATCTATCCCACAAATAAACCCTATTAGACGAGTTTTAGTACTAATATACTTTATTCTTAATTTTGATATATTCAAAATATTAAACTACTTGTCATTTAATATAAATTGTAACTAAAATATTATCAAATCAAATAAAATGAAATTTTTATATAATTGAAAATGATAGTAAATCTAGTTTTAGTTATTATGTTTCTCAGACACCCGTCAACCAAATGCGGGTGAACTTAACTTAAATATTACCTTCTCCATTGATACCCCATCAGCATAGTAAAATACAGTATTTTATAAATGAAATGCACACTCACTAGCGTGGAGAAAAAATGAGAGCACCTCACTCAATTCACTCAGCGGACACTTGAAACTTTATTTGTCGTTTACGGCAGTCCAATCTATTGTGAGTTTGACGCTTTAAACCAAGCGATGTTGGATGAAGTACAAGATATATTTTATTAATTTAAATCATCTATTTAAAATAGGAATAAGGTAGAAGAAAGGGCATGGAAAGATACTAGGAAAGCTTCGTAATAATCTCGACAGTCCGGTATCTGTGTTTATCAGCACTGTCCAAGTGCCCGAGAAACAATTTAAAACTAACATTTAGATATTACCTGCAAGGTTACCAGCTGTTTCTACTGGTCAGGGTGAGAACTAAGGAAAAAGCTCTGTACAATACCTGCAAGGTTACCCAGCTGTTTCTACTGGTCAGGGTGAGAACTAAGTGTAAAAAGCTCTGTACAATACCTGCAAGGTTACAAGGTGTTTCTACTGGTCAGGGTGAGAACTAAGTGTAAAAAGCTCAGCAACAATACCTGAAAGGTTACAAGGTGTTTCTACTGGTCAGGTGAGAACTAAGTGAAAAAGCTCTGTACAATACCTGCAAGGTTACCAGCTGTTTCTACTGGTCAGGGTGAGAACTAAGGAAAAAACTATGACAATACCTGCAAGGTTACAAGTGTTTCTACTGGTCAGGGTGAGAACTAAGTGAAAAAGCTCAGCACAATACCTGCAAGGTTACAAGGTGTTTCTACTGGTCAGGGTGAGAACTAAGTGAAAAAGCTCAGCAAAATACTGCAAGGTTACAAGGTGTTTCTACTGGTCAGGGTGAAACTAAGTGAAAAAGCTCAGCACAATACCTGCAAGGTTACAAGGTGTTTCTACTGGTCAGGGTGAGAACTAAGTGAAAAAGCTCAGCTACAATACCTGCAAGGTTACAAGGTGTTTCTACTGGTCAGGGTGAGAACTAAGTGAAAAATCTTTGTACAATACCTGCAAGGTTACAGTGTTTCTACTGGTCAGGTGAGAACTAAGTGTAAAAAGCTCTGTACAATATCTGCAAGGTTACAAGGTGTTTCTATTTGGTCAGGGTGAGAACTAAGTGTAAAAAGCTCTGTACAATACCTGCAAGGTTACAAGGTGTTTCTATTGGTCAGGGTGAGAACTAAGTGAAAAAGCTCTGTACAATACCTGCAAGGTTACCAGCTGTTTCTACTGGTCAGGGTGAGAACTAAGTGTAAAAAGCTCTGTACAATACCTGCAAGGTTACCAGCTGTTTCTACTGGTCAGGGTGAGAACTAAGTGAAAAAGCTCTGTACAATACCTGCAAGGTTACAAGGTGTTTCTATTGGTCAGGGTGAGAACTAAGTGTAAAAAGCTCTGTACAATACCTGCAAGGTTACAAGTGTTTCTAATGGTCAGGGTGAGAACTAAGTGTAAAAAGCTCAGCACAATACCTGCAAGGTTACCAGCTGTTTCTACTGGTCAGGGTGAGAACTAAGTGTAAAAAGCTCAGTACAATACCTGCAAAGTGGGAGCAGTCCCTGTCTGTCCCTGCAGATCAGCGCGGGGGATGGTAGCTAGAGTTGCAGCCACCCCCGAACGGAGGCGAGGAAGAGTGAGGAACACCCGCCCCCAGCCCACTTCCAGTCCTGTAAACACGTTGTTCTCAGGGATGTAGTTTCCCGTTGGAAAATCTGGAGGTAGATCAAAGGGCAGGAAGCTCCACTGGTTGATTACCTCCAACTGTCCCTGACATGCTGGGTAGACTGCGACCAACACAACCGCGAGGAGGTTCAACCTGTGGGAATGAAATTATCATTAGCTCACTTGTGGTCGTCCGACTATAGAACTTGCTGGCATTAACAATCCATAAACCATTTAGGAAGAACCACCCTTAGTATAACTGATCGGGATTCAAACCTTGACTTTCCTGTCATCAGCAGTCTAGTCTAACACGAAAGTGACACCTTAGACTGTTCGGCCACTGAATCAGGTTGCTGGCATTGAAACCATTACCAAGGCGTCCATTAACGTTCGATTATGCAATATTCTAGCATTAGCACAATCACTAAACATTCTGTTAACGTTTTAGTAAAGGTGCCGGACAGTGTCAAACCAGCCAAGATGAACGTGACGTATTTATCTATGTGGCCACAGGAGCGTCTGTAGACATAAACTACATTATTATTAATAATATGTTAATATATAAAATAGCTTAACTCTTGCAATATACCAGACTACCAATAATGTGGAGAACGGGGCTAGAATCCCGGTCGAGCGTAAGTAATAGTTTCTAGCTCTACCTTCACGCAAATGCCGGTAGACTTCACCTAAATTCAACTGTCCTCATACGTAGCATATTAGCTTGATTAGTACCCTAATGGGTAGTGAGACGTGGTGCAAAAAATATCTAGATATAAAGTGTGAGTTCTGTCGCAAAAACGATCGGTCATCATATGCCGCTTGGGCTTAGGAGGAACACAAAGGAAGGAGTGCTCTGGATACATCGCTTGGGAAACAGCACGGTTACTATTGGGAAACAGCGTTGTCATTATCTAGTTTCCGTGTGCTCAATCTAGCCTCAAATATAAGATAAGTTTCGCAACGCTGCTTCGTTAATGTTGCCAGTAGCTCCTTACTTCAGCACACCACCTTCCAACATATATGAGAACAAGGAGATTTGGCAGCAGTTAACCAATAGAGAGATAAAGGTGCGTTTAGCGGGCAATTAAAATTGCACATTGCTGAAAGTATTTCCTAAATATATGACCTTGAAATATTGCCGTCAATACAAGTGCAGCTTGTGGCTGAGCAATGTTTCCGGCCAGTATTTCAGAGCAACGTTTGAAGCCACATATTGCCGTATGATTGTATGTTGTTTACACGATGACAAAATGGCCGAGATGGATGATACTGTAATTGTTTCTGCAACAATTATCCCGCTTCGTAGCCATGTAAATAAAACTTTAAAAAATGAGATATGTGGATGCGTTATTTTTTGAGCAAACAACAATTAATAATTTAATCCTGGATATATTTGATAATAATTGGGCATTTCCAAAGTCTTGAGAAAGCCCAATTTATTTAACCCGGGGATTAGTACTAGACAGTTATCTGTTCAAAAATTTTACAAGAATGTCAGAAAGTGATTTTGAGCATTTATTGAATATAATTGGCAAAAATCTTTGTTGTAATCCAATAACAGGTAAAATCACGACACAAACCAAAACAGATGAACTGCGCAGTGAATGAAGGGTCAAGCAGCACTGAGTGAGAGAGAGGTACTTGTCAGAGAGGAGACAGACACAAACATAGCTGAGATAATCAACAGTTTCCAATGGAGGTGGACAACACCGGCAACACACGAGCAACTAAAACTGCAATATTCAACAAATACCGGCTACACTGCCGGGCCATACGACGATATTTCGATACATGACTGCAATATTGTCAACCACATGCCGGCTACATAATTGCAGTAACACATTGCAGTAAAATATGGCCCGACTAGACGCACCTTTAAGGTGAGACCTTCAGATATCTCAGCGATGATATTGAGTGTAGGCCTACTCAGAATGTCAATAGTTCCGACGCTGGGAAAGTTAACAGAGAAAGACTACGATAATCTCGTTGAGGTTAGACAGGGAACATGTGTTTTAGAGTGCTAGAAAGCGGCTGTCTTGGATTCAAGGAATAGAAACTACTTGAATATTGAACATGAGGGACACTACATTTAATATACAGTCACATTTTTTATAGGAAGGAGCATTTAGAAAATAAAAACCATTGATAATACTTTACTACACTATCAGTAACATTATTTGATGCATGAATATATTAAGATTGTTAAAGTAACTTAAATAACTAACCAATTAATACTGTTCTTTCTAAAAAAAGAAGGCATATCATGGTTAAACGCACATTGATAACTCTTTTAATTTTGTTTAGCACTCTGTCTTACTACCCGTTCAGGCTAGATGCTTATGTACTAGTCACGCTAAAGGGTTAGGGCTGAAGAAGGTTGAATTTAGAGGAATTGCACATTAATTTACGTTGAAATGGGCAACCATTTACTAAAAATCACCCTCAGTACACCCAACCAAGATCAAACCACGATCCCCCGACCATTGGCTGTCTAATCTATTGCAAGAGTAGCACCTTAGACTATGCGGCCACCTAAGTAGGCGAGAGCCCTTAACTCTACCACCTGTCTTTCTTCGTGTTTTTGCATGACCTTGGAACCAAAACACAAGTCATACTCTCTCAATACAATCAATTATATCACACAGACAAAAAAAGTAGGTAATTCACTATGACAGGACAGTTTCCTGAGTGGTTACAGAATATATAATAATAAAAAAATAATGAAGTTTTTGTCTGTGTGTGTGTTTGTTTGTGTAAGATGCCCAGACAAATTTACGGCACACAGAGATCTGAAATTTTTAACGGAGGGGGACGGAAGGACATCTGAATGCACCTCAAAGCAAGATTTTTAAATTTTTAATTAGTTTTTTAATTAGGTTATTTTTAACAAATATTTGAAGGGTCACGGGCAATGCTGTGCAGTATTGTTGGTATTAAATAAACCGAACCAAGCTGTTGTATCACTCACTAGCCTTCATTAATACGAATCCGGACAACTGGGTGCTGCCATCTGGGTGCCAGGACAACTGGGCGCCAAAAGTAACCCACTTTTTTCTTTCTTAAAAAAATCACTTTTTTGCAATGCATTTTTTCTTTTTAATTAAAAGGTGATGAGTAAAAACAAACAAATTCACTCTTTTTTAATTATATATTTCTCAATTAAAATTAAAAAGTGATCGGTAAAAACTAGTAAAAAAGTGATAGGTAAACACTAGCTTAATGCAAAGTGATGGGTAAAAAATATAATTATGCGCAGCATTATATTTTATTTAAATGTTCTTTGTCTTGTATTAATGCATTGCAATATTATGTGCAACACCACGTAAAAACGAAATAATGTCTCTATTATTATAGTACCTAACTAGTCTTAAAATTCTAGCATCGACTTCTTTAGGTTAGGTTAGGTTAGGTTAGGTTATAAATAATAATGGGGGAAGTGGGGGATTTCTAAGAATAAACAAACCAAATCTCGTCGCACCTGAACCAGAAATAAGTCATAGCTTGAAGGTATTATAATATCGGCGATATTATTTTAATTTTTACATAGGGATGCACATAAATGCTACTTATTATTCCTCTTTAGTGGTTTATTTAGCGCACAATTCTTATTTTTCATTTTTTGTGGAGTTTTTTTTTAGAAATTTTATCATATCAAATAGTCTAACTTTATAATATAAACTAATTAAGTTTCCTCTACTAAGACTATTTTTAAAAATACTACAAGAAAAATATAGGCCTATGATGTGCACTGAAAAATATGATTAATTAAAAAGTTCATTTTTAGTTTTTATTCGTCACTTTTTTAATTTTAATTGAAAAAAATATGAAAAAATGGTGCATTTTTTATTCTAAAAAATTGCAAAAGTTAGTAAAAAAAAGTTTTATTTTAGCGCCCAGTTGGCCGCGCCGCGACGACCAGATGGCGGCTCCCAGTTGTCCTAGACCGTCTTTAATAAGGATAATTTCAATGAACTATTATTTATTGATATATCGTTTCGTTTGATTAGCGATTATGAAGAATAACAGGGGCTATCTATAAACTACGTCATGCTAATTTGTTTCTACCCCCTGCCTGCTTTACTAATCTTTGTTAGAATATTGTGAAACCCTCTTCTAATATTATTTCACAATACCGGTATCACGCGGCCCACCATTTCCTTTTTAAATTTAAACATTATTTTTAATCGGGTTAATTAACACAAAAAGCTACGCGATACTTTTAATTGTAATGTGACTTTTCAACAACTGAAGCTATATTCGAAGTTTGACGGCTATAACCGAAGAAACTGAAAGATACTATCGCATATCTCTCTTTTCCCCTTTCAAAACACAAAAGTGACAAAAGTATAAATTTAAGGGGATGCAACACATAGCCGCAGCCCATGGAAGCACCACTCATCCCAGAACGACTGTCGGTTCTGCCACTGGAGCCTAAACTAATTCAGAGGCCACCATCACCTCAAATGGGAAGAAACTTTGGTGCAGAGGGCGATTCAATTCCATTAAAAAGGTCTGTATCAAATTCAATCCAACCTACTGCCGTGAAAATTCCGGAGACACCACCTAACGTCCTGCGTCGTTCATCTAGGAGAACAAAACCTCCAGGAAGACTGAGTCTCTAATGTTGCAATAGGCCAACCACATGTAACATTCAGGTTTCTTATTATTTTGTAAGAAGAGAGTGCACAGTATCATTCATTATGTTTTGGAGGATGGCAGTACGGGACGGGGTCAGTAAGAAATGGCTAACGTTTTGGTGTTCACGTTTGTGATTTGATTATCTAGTGGTTCCAGTGTAAAACAGTGCAGTAATTTAGTTAAATTTATAATAACAAGGCTGAAAGCCACACGACTGCTCATCACCAATGGGCCACCCCTACTATCAAATTAGAGGCAGGACGGCATAGCAAACACGGCGTGCCCGAAATCTGGACTCCTCATATTAAAAAAATAAGATAATCCTCTCCAGGTATCCACGTGTCCACAATCTGGATTTCTCTTCATGTCCCAAAAGCAGATAATCCTCTCCAGGTACCCACGTGTTAGTATTCAAGACGACACCGAAGTTTTTATTTAACAATTTTTATTGGTTAATGCTTATCTTACAGTTTATAAGCAATACAAAAGATTCTTAAACATTTAAAAAAATCTATATTTCAACACTATAAATTTAATCTATTCATCTATATTTACAAAGAACATTCATAATGAATGTTTTTATAAACTCCTACATTGTTTCAGTGAGCATTAATTTTAATTTGTTTAATATCATTTTGGTTGTGTCCATACATTTTCACCTTTATCTGTTTCAAATGTATCTCAAATCTTTCTAAAGCATTTGAAATATTCATACTTTCACTATATTTTCCATTAAACATCTAAATGATTTTATATTCAGGTCTAAGGCAAACAAACTCCTGGCGACAAGGTTATGTCAACGGTAGCGTGGGAGGTTCGTCCGTGGGATTTGCGATAAGGCCTTTTGCTGTAGGATTCACGACTGCATTCCTGCATATCATTTATATGTAAAGAGCGGGGTTTGTTTACATATGAGCCATGCTCCACTGTCTTGACTGTCCTTGTCTTCCTTGTACTCAAGTGCGAGGTCAAGCTCTTGCAATTTCATATTCTAGTGTTGAGGTTAGGTTAGTTAGGCTAGATTAGGTTAGGTTAGGTAAGGATGTATTTGGTAATGTTAGTAGCAAAAAAATAATCAAAATGAGGCATTTCGAATGTTGGTGCATTGACACGATCAGATTTCAAGTCCCATATCAAAATATAATCCGTATTGAAAAGTGCTTAGTTTTACAAACAGGAATGTGGTGGATGCGAATCACACGACGTTATTTTTGACGGCCGCCAATCCCACCAATCACAAATCCCAAGGTCGCGAGTCCCGAGTAGCTAAGTCAACACGGTTCTTTCTTATTCCCAGTAATAGAAAAATGAAGGTCGTAAACTAGATCTTTGTATACAGTAAGATTAAAAGAAAAAACAAACAGGCAATACATATTATTTAATTTACAGAATGATGAATTGACCTTGAAGAAATAATTTTTACTTTTTCATATCAAGAGAAAGTATTGTAACCGTAAAAATTTCTTGTATCAAGATTATGATAAATATTTACATTTACGTCAGTCTGAACTCAAAAATGTTGATTTTAAAATTCTGTTTGTCCCCATGTATGTCTATCCGTCTGTCTCTGACCACATATCTTAAACGAGTCGATGGATTTTGTTCAAATATGATATTTAGTTGCTATATTATTATTATTATTATTATTATTATTATTATTATTATTATTATTATTATTAGCACCGCATATTACTACCCGTTCGGTTTGTACGCACTTACGCTTATGTGTAATAGTAGGGTGATTGTGAGATGAAATGGAAGACCTACATTTTAACATGTGATCCGAACCACGGTGGAGGCCTGGAATTCCCCATATGAGTTTCTATAGATAGGGCATCACCTCAATTTTTTTTTATCTTTCCACCAAAGCTGTAGAATTAATACTGATTAATGATTTTTTAATTTGAATATTTTAAGAAATGGCACTAGTAATTTGGCTCAAAATGGGTATTCATTAAATTTATTATATTCTTTTTGAAAAAAGCTTTAATTGTTTTATTAAAAATTGGTATTTGGAGAATATTTTACATGATATTGATTTTTTCTAAAGTAAAATAAATGAATATAGCTTAATTATGCCAAATTTTTAGGAAAATTGAAATATTTTGAAAATTGTATTTAAAACTGAGTTAAAAACTGGTATATGAGAATAAAATTTCATGTTAAATAATAATTAATTTTTATTTTTACAAATATAAATCTCAAAGAGTAATTAACTAATAAATTATTTTAGATTTTTTTCCACCATATAGGAAAAAGTTTGTATGATTGTATCGAAAGACCTATTTTTATATTTTTCGTATATTTATTAGCCTAAATTAAACTATCATCAGCGTAATATGGCAAAATCCTATGATATATATGAATACACACACAAAATTGTATAAGGTATATTATCAGAGTGCTTATTATTTTAATTTTTCGACGCGTCTTAGAGCCCATTAGTGTTATAAAAAAACACTCCATTACGTTAGCCCCAATTGAGCCATACCAACAAAGTAGCCGGCCGTCTTCTACTGGCGAAGATTGTGACAGTTTCTGCGGAATAAATATACCATTGTGGTCAACACAATGAAACCTCTGGCCATTAATCTCAGTTTTCTAGACAGGCGCTGCTAACTTTTCACTCAAGTAGCTCCTCATTCGTTCTCGTGAGGTTGAGCTGACCACATTCTAAAGATACACAGAAAATTTGTAGTCACCGGGGATCAAACCTGGGACCTCTGAATCTGAGTCCAGAAATCCTGATAATTAGACGAGAGAGGTGTTTGGGCTGTATACATATATTAATTGAGCTAATGGTACAGGGATTAGCCAGGTTGAATTTTAGAGGAAATATACTTTAATTTGCGTGTACAGAGGGAGAAAGAGAGAGATAGTGAGTGGGAAACTATTTAGAGAGAATAAAACCTGCTCATTCGACCAAGATTCGAACCTCAATCTCCCCGTATTCGGCAGTCTATCTCAACACAAACAAGCGCGTTAGCTAACTACGCCACCGAGGTGAGTGCCTCCTTTATAGCTCAGTGGTAAGAGTATTTGCGTATTAAGCCAAAGGCCCCCGGCTCGATCCCCGTGTTCATGTGTCATTTTAATTGTAATGAATATAGTATTACTTAGTGGTGACCTGGTGGTCTAGGGGTAAGGTGTCAGACTTCTATGCTGGCGGCCAGGGTTCAATCCTCGGTCCCGGCACAGATTTATCTGATTTCCAAATCCTTCCTACACCTCTGACAAGATATCTTGTGAATGTGTGGAATGCCAGGTCACCACCGTGGTTCGGATTCCACGTTAAACTGTAGGTCCTTCATTTCATCTCTCAATCACCCTACCATTACACATTAGCGTAAGTGCGTATAACCCGAACGGGTAGTAAGACGCGGTGCTAATAATAATAATAATAATAATAATAATATTACTTAGTATTATTAGCACCGCGTCTTACTACCCGTTTGGTTTATACGCACTTACGCTAATGTGTAATGGTAGGGTGATTGTGAGATGAAATGAAGGACCTACAGTTTAACGTGGAATCCAAACCACGGTGGAGGCCTGGCACCGCTAATGAATATAAATTAGGGATTTCATTATTTAAAAAACGTCAGAATGAGATAATTTCAAGAATGTATATAACGAATCGCGACACATTAGTAATTTATTTCAGCATTATTTGAGTAAAAAGGCAAATACAAATAATAGGAGGCGTTCATTGTATTAAGGGTTACCACAGCTTTGTTCAGTTTTTTGGTGAAAATTTATGTTAGACATTGATCAGGCACATTTTTACCTTCTCTCTGGCTGATAACAAGGCTCTCAGCCCTTGGTCACCAGGCTAACCAGAAGTGGGTGGGATAGAAGCCCCTCATTGGTGCAAGTTCAAGCTTGGTGACGAATGCCACGAAGTGTAGTGTTAGTGTTGAAACGTGAGCCAACTCAGGTTATAAAAGATTTAGAGCGACACTAAGGTTCTATTTCATGCAATTCTTTAAAAATTCTGATTTCATTTCTCGTTATTCTTTTCAAACTCCAGTTCAGTTTCTTGCCATTCTTTTTAAACCTTGGTTCAATTTCTTGACATTCTGGTTCAAACGCTGGTTAAGTTATTGTATTTTTGGTATCAAACTCTTGTTTAATGTATTGTCATTTTTAACAAATTCCGATTTAATTTCTTGCCATTATTTCACACTATGGTTCAATTTACGGTAATTCTTAATCATATAATTTGTAATTCTGAAATTGGTTTCTTAAAAATTGTACCATCTTCTTCAATTTTGAATATCAATAAACTTAACACAATGGAATAGAAAATTAATAAGTATAATATATTAACCTTATAAGATCATATTTTCAAATGGTTATTTATATCAAGTGCAAATGTTTTTATTTTTTAATAGAATGTTCATATAAATTAAATCATAATATTGTATCAATTAATAGTAATAGTAATAATAAAATTTTATTTATCAGTTGTTATGTAAATCTTTCATTTTTAAAATATTGACATCATTCGTCCAGCATTGATTCACAAACAAATGCAATACAGAACAATTATGTGATGGCATGTAGGCCCCAAAGTTAATGTTTAAATTATAAACATTCTGAATAAGAGATTATAAAGTAGCCTAGCCCTATAACAGCGTGAGGCTAAATCTTATAAAAAGTTGTTTTTTTGTATTGCAACTGTCAAACTCGTTTTATATTATAACAAGTTTGCTAATTCAAAGATCACAGTAGCCAGGGTCTACCTGGTATATTTTTAAACATTCACTACCTAATATCATTAATGGATCGGCTTTATGTAATAATCTATTTAATTATCTTCTGTTTATTACTTGAGCTGAAAATTTAGTGTTTTTTTTTTTGCAGTGTACATTTGAAAGGCCACACTAATTTGAATGGGTATTCATGCATGGAGCATTAGAAAGTGTTCATATACCTTTATGACAACCACACATCAGATTATTTTCTTAAATTACTTACTGTTTCATATTTTATCAACATTCCAAAAAATTGTATGATACGAAACTTTCTAGAATAAATTATATAAAATAACTGATTATTGCTCTACATAGATTATAAAATTGTCTATGGGCTTAGAATATTTATTATAACCTTAAAAATTATTTATCTTTGTGGTTTTGTTTCTAGTCAAATTATGTGAAATTTCCCTATCATTTTCTAAGCAATTGTTTCTTTGATATGCTCTCATACACACATTATAAGTATACTAGACTATTCTAGTATATTGTGTATTTGATGTGTTTTTTCCTGTTTGAGTGACCTTAAACCCACACCGGTGGGCACGCAGGTGTAAAATCAGTCACGTAATCATATTCTGCCTTGTCGTAGACGGGAAAGCTACGATTATAATTTCAACCCGGTGTACTGAGATATTTTAAACTAAAATTGTTTATCACCCTCTATCTCTATGTAAATTCAGCTACACTTTATCTTAATTCTACCTTTCTACTACCTATTTGATTCTACCTGGGCAGGTAGCAAGCCACAGTCATTGATAATAATTTATGCATATTATATTTGATAAGCTTTTTTTAATATTATGATAATTTAACTTATATTAGTTTCTTATTCCTATCCCACACCTCGCAAGAAGATCAACCAAAGGATAGCCATCCCAAATCACCCTCTGGCATGGAATAAAGATAACGTTTATAATTAGATCTGATTAAGATTAGAATATCGCAGTAATTGTTACTAGAGGGAGTAAATTATTTAATAATAATACTATTTTAAGATCAACAAGTTTTTAATAATCAACTGACTACCTAGGTGGACCCCCTGTTCCAGTTAGACCTTTGACCCTAACGTGGAGAGAGTGTGTATTGTGATGATTACGCAATATTGTTGTCCATCTCTGGTTGGTTGCTACGCAATGTAATTATCGCTATCTGATTTGTTGTTACATAATGTTGTTTTCGCTCTCTGATTGGTTGTTATGTAATGTTGTGTCGCTCTATGATTGGTTTTTTCCCCTCCCACTGACCCACTTTCAGTGGTTTGTTCTTGTCTCGTTTGTGTTTTTTTATGTCTGGTTAGGATTCGGCCGGCTGTTGGAGTTTTTTTTATTGGTGTGGGGAATTTATTGGCGTAGGATTGGGACGGGGCGTTAGAGTTTTTTTATTTATTGGCGTGCAGTCTATGGCGTCGGGTGTGGCATCAGTACGGAGTATGAAGCTCTCCTGACGGCAGCGTTGCTAAGAGTGTGTGAGATAGTTCCCCTGCCTTGAGACCCCTTTCACTTCTCCCTCACTTCCCCTCCTAAGAGGTATGTGTTTCAACCCTCTCATCCACCCCCTATGTGGTAATGGGTTTTCCCGGTGTCACAACCCCTTATGTAGTAATAAATTTTTTCCCGGTGACTCATACCTAGCAACAGTTTTACGGGTTGACAAGACAAGTCAAGGGAAGAATAGATCGTGACCTTGAAACCGTGAGCTAGGTCAATGACTCAGGAAACCGTCCCCTCGGCAATGGGTTTTCCCGATGACGTCATCGCATTGTCGTAACCCTGATGACTAGCGCAAGTTTGGCGGGTCAACAAGACAAATTGAGACAGAAATAGGACACGACCTTGAATGATGTCACAATGGGTTTTTTCCATGGTGACTGGCGCCAGTTTGGTGGCTCGAAGAGACAAGAATAGATCGTGACCTTGAAACCGTGAGCTAGTACATGAGGTTATTGACCCGGTTCATATTTGGTGACAGTTTGACTGCTCAACAAATCGAGACTCGTATCTACGTGTAAGAGGTACAGAAAGGTTTTGCGTGAATAAAACATGACATTACAAAACATATTTTTATTAGACATTAAAGGTTTTAAATATATATATTAAAGGTTTCACAGACATCATACATAATATTTATTGTACACTTTTACAGGAATGCTGCATCTAAACGGTCATACGTTTTTCTACAGTGTCTCTTGAATGTGTTAGTAAACTTGTTTTTAGTTCACAATCCAACAATGTAATAGTCCAAACCTATGACTTGACGTGTATAGTAGGTATCACTGATAAGATCAAGGTTTCTGATGTGCGTTTCCATCGTAGGCTGATCAGGATCGATGACATTGGCTGATTCTTTTATCGTGTCACATACATCCACGACGAGTGGTCGATAAAATTGTTGCAATAGCGTGCGATGGATGTCAACCACATATCAAGGTGGTCGACGCTAACGTCGATGAGGAATCACACATCACAAAAACGCACCAAGCTAGGTGCTGGATAGGTGACCTGTTTGAGTCCGGTGTCTTGTTTCTTATGACGACCATACGGTCACCGCAAATACGTCTAAGAGAGATTTCATGATTAGTCAGACTAATCTTCTAAGGTGGTTGTGTGTTGCTGAAAAACTTTGATATGACTGACTTGTAGCTGCCCAGTTCTAGCCCTATGTACAGTTAAACACCACAGTAGAGTTCTGGACCCATGGGAACTTTCCTTTGATTGGCTGCTATAAATAGCCTTCTTCCCCCACCAATTTTGACCTGCTTTCCACATCTTTACCGTTATTCCCCCCACCCCTGACCTACTTTCCTCTGATTTGTTGCTATAAATATTCTCCTTCCCCCAACAATTTGCCCTGCTTTCCACATCCGCCTCCCCCCTCCCCCCTCAACTACCAACCCTGGACATGTTGGTTCTTGATGATTGTTAATAGATATTGAGGTCATTGCCCCGGGAAACGGGGTTTTTCCCTGGCGCCAGTATGTCGGGCAGACAAGACAAGAATAGATATTGAGGTCATTGCCCGGGCAACGGGGGTTTTCCCTGGCGTCAGTTTGACGGAGGGCTCGGCACGAAGCTTGCGCTATGGCTGACAAGCCTAGAATGAACATCGGCTCTTCTGTCACAAGGCTCTGTCCCGGAACAAGCAGCACGAACCTTGCGCTATGGTGCTTTGTGGTAGAATGTGGTAATTTGTTCCAGAGACCCCCCCTCCTCCTTCGCCACCCTGACGCCATGTTTGAGTGACCTACTTTCCTCTGATTGGTTGCTATAAATATCCTCCTTCCCCCACCAATTTTGACCTGCTTTCCACATCCGCCTCCCCCCTTGACTACCAACCCTGACGTGTTATGTCACAACTCTAGCTGACACATGCACAATCAGGGGCCTCGGAGTCCACAGTTAGGGGCCACTACCCCCGTCACAAGTCTACTAAAATTGGTTGTTTGGTAGCGTCTGTCGAAATGCCTGGAAATGTACCTCCACCCGCAGCTCTCGGACCGGACAACCTGGTTTTTTTTCCTATGCCGTAATCATTGCGTGTTATGTCACAACTCTAGCTGACACATGCACAATCAGGGGCCTCGGAATCCACAGTTAGGGGCCGCTATCCCCCGTCACAAGTCTACTAAAATTGGTTGTTTGGTAGCGTCTGTCGAAATGCCTGGAAATGTTCCTCCACCCGCAGCTCTCAGACCGGACAACCTGAGTTTTTTTCCTATGACGTAATCATCGCGTGTTATGTCCCAACCCTGGCGCAAGTATGTTGGCCTGAAGGGACAAGAATAGATATTGAGGTCATTGCCTCGGGCATCTGGTTTTCCCTGGTGCCAATATGTCGGCCCGACAAGACAAGAATAGATATCGAGGTCATTGCCCGGGGCAACAGGGTTTTTCCCTGGCGCCAGTATGTCGGGCAGACAAGACAAGAATAGATATTGAGGTCATTGCCCCGGGCAGCGGGGGTTTTCCCTGGCGTCAGCTTGACGGCTCACGAGACAAGAATAGATCTTGACCTCAACAACCTTGGGTTTCCCAATGACGTAATCATTGCGTGTTATGTCGCAACCCTGGCGCCAGTATGTCGGCACAACAAGACGAGTTGAGACAAGCTTAGATATCGAGGTCATCGACACGGGCGCCAGGTTGGCGGGCAGACAAGACAAGTCGAGACAAGAATATATCGTGTGACGTCAAACGAAGGAGGGGGTGGCTATAAAGAGGGGTGCCCACTTGGTTGTATATTTAGAAACGTTTGTAGAGCGGTCCAATATGGACAAGTTACAGCAGCTGGTAAATATGGTCGACGCGGTGCAGACCGTCAAATTGTGTGATCTAGCCGTAGATCAAAAGTACTCGGTGGATAAACTAAAAGCCGTCAATACAAAGTTCGGGAGACGCCTAATAGCCTACCTAGACGGCGAGTTTTGTGTATTTCTACCCTGCGGGTTTGGTACTCTTACAGATGAAGACGTGTGTGAGTTAAATAAAGAAAAACTGGTATTTACCTGCGCCGGAGTAAAACCCGGTTCACCTACCATTGTGAACTTTGAACGCGCTTAAGAGACACGGCAGTTAACAACAACAACGGGCAGCGGAGCATAGGGGACTCTACAGGACGTTTAGCTCTCAGGTACGCTCACCATGCTTCGATCCGGCTATATTAATTTAATGTTTGTAGGCCATACGATGGAGGGGCGTGCCTATATGACGGGAGAGAATGTTCACAGTGTCGCGGTGTGTGATAGACAGGTAATTTACAAAGTAGAGGAGCGAGGCTACATAGAGTTTTGTGACTCTACCTGTCACACGATACGAGCGACGGAAGTACTACCCTACGAGAGAATCGTGGAAACGTATATGTGTGATGTAACGTGCGCCGTTTACAATTTCCGCAAGGGGGACGTGGTAGCAGTGTTACCCCGACCTCCACCGCCACCCTTCCGAGCTCCACACCACCCGTCACCGTACTTCACGCCGCCACCGCCGCCGCCGCCCTCAGAGAGACAGCCGTACACACCCCTAGAGTCACAGACGTGCCCAGCCCCAGAGTACCCACCACCTGAGTCGTCTACCCACCACACGTCACAGGCGTACCCGTCGTCAGAGTCGTCTGTCTACCAGTCAGTAGAGTCACCTGCGCGCCCACCGTCCGAGGCTTCTACCTACCAGGCGTCAGATTCACTGGCGTATCCACAGTCAGAGTCGCCTGTTTACCAGCCAGCAGAGTCAGCTGCGTGCCCACCACCACCGCCGGAGGTAAAGTCTGAAGAACCTGTAAATCTCGAGGATTTAACAATTTACAAAAATTATTCTAATGTTAAAATTATAGGTGAAACGCCCGCCGACTACATACTCAGCCTGGGCAGTTTCGGTAACGTTTTCCTTCCAAAGTCAATCTAAAGCACGCTGTATGATATATCTCGGAGGACAAAGTGTGATGTTTAAAAGTGAATTAATAAATTAGACGTACTCTGCTGCTGCCATAGGAGCTAGTGGTGAAATTTTGAAAAAAAAAAACGTTAAGAGCGAGTGTTTATTTCTTTTGCTGCATCTCCAATAGACATTATGCCGTTTAAATGCTGCGTTTGTGATGGATCCTACGCAAAGCTATCCAATCTTATTCGGCACAAAATTCAATGTCATCAAACTGCTGCTCACCAGGATACCTGTTGGGACGAGGAGGTATTATGCAGGGCGTTAGACATGATCGAGAAAGAGGAATACAATCGTGTCAAGTGCTTAAACGAACTTGAGAAAAACAAAAGTTATAACGTTGTGCTATCGGAAGAGCCCGAACCTAATGTTATTGTGCTTGAGTTTGTTGGAAGAGTAAGATTGCCAGGTAAAAACTGTGGAGACATTGTCAATATACACTCTACCGTCTCTCAACGTGTCTTGAACTATTTTGGAGGTGGCTCCTACTCATTTTCTAGATGGTAGATGTCTTTTATATGTATTGGTCAAAACACCTAAATAATATTGCTGCTTGTTGTGAATGTTTTAAATTAACCAATTGTTGATTGTCAATAAAAAATTTTTTTTATTCTTATCAATGATGTGAACTTATATCTCTTCATCTGGTTATGTAATCACTGCATAGCCTACAACTCAGATGCAGTGTATATAAGGTTTTTTTTATCACTTGACTCCTACGGAAAATTTTGTTTTAAATTTTACTTAAAAAAACGTTTAATCGGCATAATAATTGCCTATGCACTAATAATCGCCCGATAGCGATTCATCAGTATGCGCATTGGCATACCCGTACTTTCCGATAATGCGGAGATCGGAGCTCGAATCTCAGTTGGGTGTACTGGGGGTAGTTTTTATAAAGGTTTTATATTCTCCTCCAATTAAAATGGTGTTACTCTTTGTTTAAAGAGTCAACCTTTCTCATCCTTATCAAATCAACTCAATTATTAAATATACGTATATATTGAGTGTATAGGGAGAATCGTTGACAAATATAAACGCAAATAAAATCATTTAAATTAAAACGTTCCTCTTAAATACTCAAAACAAAATACTTGAGGTTGTTGGGGGACATGTAGGCTACGTAATGTAATTTGACTTTGGATTTACTTTTATTTTTCCATGAGAATGTAGCTACATTTTACTAGATGTAACTTTACCCATCATATACAATTAATTGTTATGTATATCCGGGGGTGACCTGGTGGTCTAGGGGTAAGGTGTCAGACTTCTATGCTGGCGGCCGGGGTTCAATCCTTGGTCCCGGCACAGATTTATCTGATTTCCAAACCCTTCCTACACCTCTGACAAGACATCTTGTGAATTTGTGGAATGCCAGGTCGCCACCGTGGTTCGGATTCCACGTTAAACTGTAGGTCCTTCATTTCATCTCACAATCACCCTACCATTACACATTAGCGTAAGTGCGTATAACCCGAACGGGTAGTAAGACGCGGTGCTAATAATAATAATATGTATATCCGGAATTGTCAGCTGGATGAAATTAACGAAATGTGTTTTCTAATGTGTGTTTGTCAGGTTCTAACCACAAACTAAAGTTTAAAACCGATTCAGCTGCATTTCCTTCTAACGCCTTATCAATGATTTGTCAAAGCATAGCATAATATTGTATTCAAACATTTCACTCCCTAATAATCATAAATAAAACATGTTTTATAGTATTTAAATACATTGCTTACACAGAAATACATAGTGTGTATGAAGGAACCTTGTTAGATACACATCAAGATAATTGACCAAGATATTAGAAACGTAATCTGTATGTCTAAAGCTAAACAGACCGTTTCTAAATAAATAGGCCTAAATACTGCTTACTTAAGTAAAGATAGACCACTTTTATAAAAGAGACATAGGCCCACTATTTATCTAAGGAAGGGTAGTCTACGTATCTAAAGAAAGACAGACTGCTGTTAATTGTTGTCTCAGACTGTTGTAAGAAAACAATATATATTATAGCTAGTATAACGATGCAGTGATGGCTGAATATTATTGCACTAAAATGTATTCTAAACGTTTATTGGGAAAAGTTATATATAGGGTGTTCCTAGGTTAACTAACTTAATGTATTATCAGCGTAACTAATGAACTTCAATCATAAAAACAAAGGATAACGCAAATGTACGAAGAAACAACAGTCACAAAATGTCGGTCAGTCACTCGCTCTGTCATTGATAGGTACAATGCTTGTCTACGGGCTGGAGGCTGTCAATTTGAACAAAATAAATAAAATAATTTACTTAACACCTACATATTTTGTTTTTATTTAGTATTTTTCTGTTTGCTTTAAAAGGAAGCTAAAATGAGCAAATCTCCAAAATACATTTTGAGTTAGTTTTTTGATCCACTACCACTTCCCAAAGTTTTGCCATTTAACTCGGAAACATCCTGTATAATAATCCCGCATTCGACTCTCAAGTTTAAAGTTTACTCTTCAAAGACTATCAACTTTATATAATTTTTAGATTTTGCTGTTTAATTTGAATCAAAACGTATACTTTCCACCTTCACGCCCCAATGAGAATATTAAAACGACCCCTCTCCTAGCTCTCTATTTATTTATTTGATTCAAAACGTATACTTTCCACCCTTACGCCCCAGTGAGAATATTAAAACGACCCCTCTCCTAGCTCTCTATTTATTTATTTCACTAAACCACTATAGTAATAATTGAGTTATTACTTTTAACCAAAGAGACATATTTTATATACTTATACTAAAGTATACACAAATCATGGTTTCCATGGTGATGTAAACCAAGAATGATTGTACTCATCTAGCCACTCAGTACACATAAGGAAAAGATGGAAAATTTGATAGGAAAATTGAATTTTAGTTACAGGCTACTATTTTTGCCAACAACCTTGAGCCTAGATATTTAAGATAAGAGGTAGTTTGTCAAAATCTTTTTAGCCATTTACTCGTAATTTATAGATATTGCGCAACGCTCATCCCAAACAAATAAACGCTTTATTTTATTAATACAGATACTGTTAATTATGTATTAATGGAAATGTTTTATAATCTTATTAAAATGTGTTGATTTATTTGTATTTAAAATAAAAGTTCTGGGCATTATTTCACAGAGGCTAGGTTCCTTAATAGAAGAGTAAAATATGTATACGCGCTTTAATTTGGCAATAAACATCTTGCTCTCTTTATAAATCAAGGTGTATAGCTTGTACTCAACCACGGACATCTTTATTAATGACAGTCGTAACTCAGTACTCTTTGGTTATATTACATAACCAACTGCTTTTTCATAAAGTAAAAACAAAAAGTATGGCCCATTGATGGAATGAAGATGAATGGACCAGACTTTCGACCTTGAAACAATGAACTTGAATATTTAAAATACGTTCCAAACCTGATTGTTCGCCAACTCGTCACATCCTACAATAAGGAGAAAGCTGTTTTTTATCGCGCGTTTCAGATTCTTGTATCCGTGACCATAGTTGACAAATTTAATAATGTATTATGCCGTCAGACATATTTTAAGTGTGTTGCAACCATATTATGTTCTCACACATGGTTGAAGTGTGTGTGTTACAATATTCTTCCGTAAACACTGATAGGAGGAATAAATGGAGAGAGCCCAGATTTATGAATATGAAAAGCAAGAAATATTTATGTTAGTAAACAAATTACTTATTTTTGTTTATCATTTGTTTTTATTTGTAAGGTGTATTATATCTCTCAGCCTTATTGGCCTATGAAACAATCTTAGGAAACAGTATAAAAATAAAACATTTCAGGGTAACTACACGAGCACCTGGAAAAACCATAAGAAGTTAATTTTGGATGAAAAGACCTTTGCTATTTGATTGTGTACAAATTACTCGCTTTTCTCGCAGGGGCTACGCCCCAAACCCCGAATGAGTTTTATTTACAATTTGATATAAACTAATGTAATTCCAGAGCCGTTTTTTGATAGGTCTTACCGTTTAGCCACAAGAGACCTCCAAAGAAGGTCCACACCGACTTTAAAGTTGCTCCACCATTTTGAATTTTTTTCGGGGGGTGAAATTTTGTATTTTTTGTAATTTACCCGTCGGTTACAGGATAGATGATATAAGTTTGTCCAATTTCAAGTTTCTAGCTCATCTGGAAGTGGGTAAACATTAATGTCAGTGAGTGAGTCAGCCGTGTGACTTTATAGTAGTATAATGTTCAAACGTGACACTTGTCCTATTATTTTTAGCCCCGTGTCTGATTACCTATAGGGCTATAATCATCATATGTACTGTTTACGCAAATCTGTTAGGGATAAGTAAGGCTGAATTAAGAGAAGGTGCTACCACATGGAGGGAGAGTGAAACAAAAAACCCTCAGTAGACCTGACTGGTATTCGAACTCCAAGTTTCACGTCATCGTCAGTCCAGTTTCTTGCAAAAAAATTGAAAGAGTGTAGGTTCCCAGTCAACCAATAATATAACACATTAATGTGGGGGAGGGGGGGGGGAGAAAAATGCGACTCACAACCAGTATTTATGCAGTTTTTACCATAATTTGTATGCACAACTATATAAAATATTGCTCCAGAAGATATATTATTTTGTTTAGTTGTCTACACATCCCAAGAGTGCTTGAATATTTGTTGTGGGAATCCTTGAATTTGATTATAGCATTTTATCTTCATTAAAAAAGTTTCTTATAAAATAGAATGTTAATATATCCATGACACATTTTCAAAAATTTTGACACTGTCATGTGTAAACAATTAAACTAAAGGTATCTGATGAAGGAATATTTTATTTAGTTTGTCTAGAAAATCTTTTTGGTTTAAAAAAATTGCAAAAATACAGATTTTAATTGGAGTTCCCTTCTATCCAATAAACTTTTACAGACCGGCCTGGGTGGCTGCCTGATCTAAATCGCTACTCTCCCAGTAGACTAGACTACCGATGGAGGGGAGATTGAGGTTCGAATCTCAGTAGGATGTACTGAAGATGGTTTTTCCGAAGTTGTTTTCCACCCTATCTCTCCGCTCAAATGCTGGTACTCTTCCTCTAAGTATAGCCTTCCTAATCCCTAAACCCATTAGTGTAATTATTACATAAGTGTATGACACAAAGGGGTAGTAAAGCATGGTGCTAAGAAGAAAAAAATACAGTTAAACGCCCGTTGAATCTCAATATAATTTTCTGAACATTTGACTAAGGAGTGTCTTATTCTTAAATAATGAAAATCCAGCTTCATCTTATTATTTTCGATTTTATTTTAGGCCATCGACACTGGCCGGGGCAATGAATATTCCAAACTAAACAAGACACAAACAAAATTAATAAGTTGGTTTTTCAAGATAAATATTCCCCATAGGAAAACTGTAATCAAAAAATACCTGGATTAAACTTATTATATGCTCTTCTTTACTATCAAAACAACTGATAAGTAGAGTTTTCATTCGACAAATGAGAATAAAAAATAAAAACATGCTCCAGATGTCACACGTATAATATAGTCCAATTACTACATGAAGGAACCAATCTGAAATAAAAGCTAATAGATAAACTTTCATGTATTTGTACGTCAAGTCATGTTATCTGCAGCTGTCAATTTTGGTAGATATCATCAATATATATATATAATATTTTATACAAATAAGATATTTTAATATTATTACTTTTGTCAGAAAAAAGTTTGTATTTTTTAATAGTCTCTTTCTGCGAAAATCAATTCCCTGCTCAGACTAACTAATCAATCATAAATATTTTTTTATCGTATGACATACATGATCGGTGTGTACATGACATCAGAGTTTGGTCGCCATATGTGTAGACTATCCACCACTCTGGTGGTACAAAACGTTGCCTAAGATACAAAATTAAGCCTAATAATCCAAATCCGGGTGGCCGTTGGGACCATTCCTCTTTCAGGAAAAGTATCCAAGGTACCAAACCATGCAACCTTAGGCTCGTGGCCAGGTGCATTGACCACTACACCACGATGCCGGTTGTAAAGACATTACAATATTTCTAGTACCATAGCCACGCCTAGCTCATTACCTTACTTCTTTACCTTGTTATAACTAGTTTCATAAACAGTTTATTGAACATTGAGACCAGTCAACATGCACATTTCATTTATTAAATTGGATCAGTGTTTTTAAACAATTGTAAACTAGGCTCAGCCGCTTGAATATAAATAGGTAGTAATTAGGTAAGGTACAGATTCTGTCACCCGGATCGTTTTTCAGAATTTGACAAGAACGCTGCACCCTAACGGACCAATTATTATTTGTATGTACACATTGTGGTTTCCTATCCTTTATTGGTGTGTATTTATTTTCTAGCTATACAGACTTTTGATAAATGCGTTTTCTGCTTGCTAAAAAGATCTTGCGCAATTAGAAACATTGTATAAAAAAAACCTCTTTTATTGAAACCAATTAATTAGGCTTAAAATAATTTGCTTTTCCCATTAACACCTAATTATATAGTACACCTTACCCCTAGACCACCAGGTCACCAGTAAAGCTATTTTTCCACCAATTGATTATTTTGTATTATTATGAATAGTCGTCCGCTTTGGTGGTCACGTGGTGTAAGGCGCTACTCTCGTCATAGATTAGACTGCCTATGACGGGTAGATCGGAGATTGATCCCGGTTGGGTGTACTGAGGGTAGTTATTTTTAAATGATTTTCCAATCTTGATCCAAGGAAATGTATTTGCACTTTTTTCTAAATTTAACCTTCGTCATCCCAACACATTAGAGTAATTGTTACATAAGTGTATAACCCGAAAGTGTAGTATGACACTGTGCTGAAGATAATACAACTTATATGTTTAGTTTGGGTGGATAAAGTGATGAGCGAGGATGTTATGAATAAAGTAGGTGAGGAAAGGAAATTACGAAAGAGCATAAAGAAGAGAAAACATTATAGGACAAACCCGAAAAATGACAGTCATAGAAGGAAATTTGAAGCAATATGCATGCCAAAGAAAAGATATGAAAGAGAATATGTGTTTAAAATAATAGAAGAAGTAGGTAAAAAATCCATCCCTAGATTGAGATTGACTGAAATGGAGAGATGCAGTCAACAGATTATAATATTAGTGAATGAAAGAATAATATTATTAGTACAAATAAAAAACTTTTCTCAACAAAGTTTGTAATCTGTACTATTGTTTTTATCCAGGAAAATAGTTTCTTCATATTGAAATTGTGTGTTACACCTTTTTATATGGCCATATCCATATAATTTTTTATACTATATCTTTAAAACAAACAAAACCCATTCAGGGGTCAGCCTGCTGGAGCGTTGAGACAGGTGGTGTGTGTCCACAAATCTAGCGTTTTAAAAAGTGGTTTGTGGTTTTAAAATATGTTTCAAGATAAAATGAAGGTGAAATATATCAACATGTATCCCTAAACGATTAAAAATCTTAACTGATAGATTTTATTATTCAAGAATTAAAGGTTCATGTAAATTGTAAGTAGTAAATAATATCTTTTTCAATGATGCTTCATGCAACATGTATGAATCCTGAGATAAAAATTAATGGTTAGAAATATGGATCCAGCCTTCCTCAATTAATAATGTCAATTATTTAACAGGGTCACAACTAAATGCTCTAAGATAACTGACGATTATTTTAGTGGTTTTGAAATTTCAGAACTGTCATTTAAATTAGAAATACTATGTTTTTGATAATATTTTCCTTTAAATAGGCAGTTCACTTAAGGTGGAAATGTATGGAATACTATAAAGGGTAAGTTTTTTTTTTTGCAGTTTGTATATCATTATTATTATTATTATTAGCACCGCGTCTTACTACCCGTTCGGGTTATACGCACTTACGCTAATATGTAATGGTAGGGTGATTGTGAGATGAAATGAAGGACCTACAGTTTAACGTGGAATCCGAACCACGGTGGTGACCTGGCATTCCCACATTCACAAGATGTCTTGTCAGAGGTGAAGGAAGTTTGTATATCAAAACATCGTTTGTCCAAAATGAATCAAATATTAATTCAGACAAACAAAGATTTTATTTTCTTCACATGGTGATATCAACAGTTGTTGAATATCTGTCATGAGCATAGTGGTATCAGATGACAACCTTTTTAAATGAAAAAAGAAAGTTATCATTAAATTAAGGGTCACCCTTGACGGATATTCAAGAAATTTTGAGAGCATCATGTTAAGAAAATTAAAAACTATTTTTATACTAGAGAATTATTTGATTTATTTTATCAAAATAATATTTTTATATAAAAACTGCTAAAAGACTGCCCTTATCTCGCGTTTTCCATACGAAATTGTTATTATTTTGTTTAATAATGTGTTATTCTTTCGTAATTCCTTAGGCTTTTTATTTAAAACCTATTAAATTTTCTTTTGCACCATTCATTGAAATCAGATCTTTCAATTGTTCAAGATAAGCTTGGAATACAGATTTTCATTTTAAATATTTAGATTTTTAAAGTTGTGTTATATTAATAATAATAATAATAATAATAATAAATATAATTTATATTATTATTATTATTATTATTATTATTATTATTACATCATACTACTCGTCACCGCTATACGATTGTGTTCATAGATAGCGTAGGAACGGTGAAGATATAAATCAAAAAAGAGAAAATGCACCCGCATTGGTGTGGAAGTAGATACGGCCCACCAGTTACAAGTTTGTGATCCTTGAAATAAAGTCAGTATTTAACTGCCAGATTGAGAATAATTTGATAATGTGAACCAAATAGTACCTTTTACCTAACACTATGTACGCCCGATGCAAAGTCTTAACCTTTTCGAACTGTTGACCGCAGCCTTCAACCCCCCCCCCCCCCTTTTTTTTTTAATGGTTTAGTTTCTTCGTATAATTTATTCGTCTTTCCCTTCACAATGTGAAACTTTCACTATATTCATATATTAATATGTTCCACTTACTGTACTTGGGTTGAAGTGTCATAACTTAGAAGCGTTTCCGATTTATTTGTAAAGTGAATAGAAGAAATAGGCCACAGCCCCGATATAAACAATCTCAAAGATATAAATAAATATAAGCCAGGAATGTCCTCGTTGAAAGTCTGTGTGTGACTCGTATTGTTGGTCGCATGGTCTAATGCGTCACTCTCGTGTTAGATTACAATGCCGGTGATTGGGAGATCGGAGTTCAAATACTGGTAGGAGGTAATGAGTTGTTTTTTTTTACTAAATGGTTTCCTACTCTACTTCCACCTAAATTTGGCCACATTTCCTCTCTAATTGTACTTTCCTCATGCATTTTCCATTATTGTAATTTATGAATGTGTGTAACCTGAATGGATACTGAGATACGAAGAAGAAATTATTGTAAAAACGTAATTCTTTGAAAACGTGACTTAATATATTTCCGGGATATCCTCATTTTTATACACTAGTGGACTAAAGATAGGAATCTACTGTTTAAAAGAAATGTACCTAAATTTGCGTGATTGGAGGGTAGAAACTGGATTAAGAAAATCACCTTCAGTGCATTTGGTTGGGATTTGAACCCCAACCTCCCTGTCACCAATCAAATTAATTTGAATTGTATTGGATTTATTAATGAGTTATATAAGATTAGATTAAACTTAAGTTAAGTAATTTAACCATCCACCTAAATATTTTTATATTGACTGGTTAAAATAATGATTTAAAAAGTAGATGAGTTTATTGATATGTTCCCAATATAGAACTTTTTTTAAATAAGAATTAACAATATAAAGTTATTATACAGGGTGGGGTGGAAACAACTAGACGATCTATGCCGAGGAAAGTGATGGACAACGTGATGAGGTTTGTCTGACGTCCGGTGGAGCTCACCTGAGCAACATCTTCATATGTGGACAAGTGTAGCATGTGGTTTGCTTTCATTTAGCTTGTGAATATTTACTTTTCAATTAAAGTGTTAATTTTCAAGTCACTAATCAGCTAATTGTTTCAGCCCCACTCTGTATATCTTACAACTGATAATATTAACTACTGTCACTTAATTAAAAAGCATATTATATTTTATAGCAGGAGTGATCTTGAATAATTTGATCTTTAGATTTGACATTTGAAATAAAATATACCTTAAATAGGACAAATCGGTTTGTAGGAGTACAAAATCTATGCCCCCCACCCAATAAACAAACGCAATTTCCAGATTGCATTAATGTGAGAGATATTAATTTCAAATCAAACACGAGCCGCGAAAGCCTTCAAAACCAATGTATGATAAGTTGTTTGGTCTGATTTTCATAGGAGGCCCATTATTTGAAAACTGTAGACATATGTTGCCACACTAGCGTAAATAAAAATATTACAATTTGTATTTATATTAATTATGTATTTATTTTAATAACGTAAATAGACAATATACAGTAATCCATATGGAAGTATAATTGGAAGCTTTTGATGTCTTTAATATATCAAATAAAACATAGTCATAAAAAGAGCATTGGCGTACTAAGCCAAAAGACCCGGGCTTGATTCCCGTGTCCAGGTATAATTTTTCAATTTAAAGAATATGATATTTAGATGCAGCCATAACCGTATCTAACAAAAATAATGAATTTACTAATTAGCTAATAATGATATGTGGACTCGTACAGTTATAATTGTGCAATTTGCATCAAAAAGCCAACTACTGAGTTGAAGATGGGTGCGTTATCTGATAGGTCGTGCTCCTAATTGAGTACTCATATGTATCTGACGATTTCAGCATGTCCATCACAGACTCTGTCTTAAAATATGAGGGAATAATGACCCTGGGCACGGTATTACTCCTGAATGGCTCAATAGCTTGAGCATTGGCGCACTGAGCTAAGGGTCCCGGATTCGATCTACGTGTCCGGGTGTCATTTTTAAATTTAAATAATATAAATACAAAGCCAAAATTTAGTTACTTTTAATATTAATGTTTATGGTCTAAACGAGCTTCCTATTAAAAAAAATCAGGGTTTAGTTACAAATTGAAATAGTAATTCACTCACATGTTCATTCTCTTGAGACACTGGAACACTTTACAAACCACAAGTCACTCCTCAAAGTGTGTTTTAATCAACGACCTATAGTCTCACTGGAGCTTTCCAGTTAAAATACCAATAAACCGCAAACGATCACTCGCACATTAGAGTGTCCACACACACGTTTGTCCCTCACGCACGAGAGTACTATCTCCTGGCTGCTAACGTACGGACAACCAAGTGAGAGCTGCCCTCGCAGGGACGTCACCTTTAATAGGGCCAAGTCTTGCCGGATGGAGGGGAGCTCTGCTGATACCTGGCGATATGTATATTGTAGGTCCGGCGTAGTCTGCCCTCAGCAAGACTTGGGGCGTCCAACTTGATCTCTCTGGTGTGGGGGCCGGATCCGCCTCCCCCTCCTCCTCTTATGTCACCCCTCCTGCATCAACCACTCTCTCACCTTGCGGTACTTCCCCCCTCCATCAGTGAGAGTGTGCTACTGGACTTGGTGGAGACATTCGTCTCCGGAGTAAAACGTATTATATCCTGGACTAATGCTGTGCTAGATTTGTTAAATATTGATTACATTTGAAAGCAGATATTACTTCGTGTAAGCGTATAGACCAAGTGGGTAGTAAGTACGCGGTGCTAAAAAGAGAAAAAACTTCACAAACATACTAGGACCTTTTCTTCAAATTAGTCAAAGTTATATCAAAATAATATATACTATCTTATATATTAAATTATTAGTTTCAGTACCTATGGTATTTCACTCCTTTCTTTTACCGTATACATTATTTATTAGTGCTGATGATCTAGCATGACTGGCCAAAAATAAAGAAGAGTCGCAGGAAATGTTGGACTGGTGGAGAAAGGGAGAAGATATAGCGCGGGAATCAACACTAATAAGTCAAAAGTGATGGTGATTACCAAAAATGAAGAGCCGCTGAAAATTAAAACTGAAAAGCAATAGCTGGAAAGCATAAATAAGTTAGAGCCAGGAGACAAATAATACCTACTGCACCAAGGAAATTAAGTCAAGTATCACCATGGCCAAGTAAGCTTTCAGCAAGAAGAGGTACTGCTGAACAGCAAGTTGAGTTTGGAGCTGAGGAAGAAACTGATTAAATACCACATTTGGAGAATCACGCTGTATGGAGCAGAAACTTAGACTCTTAGGAAGATGGAAAAGAAATACTTGGAGAGCTTTGAAAATGTGGGCTGGAGAAGACTTGAGAAGATGAGCTGGACAGACAACGGTGACAAATGAAAAGTCTAATAAGAGTGGGTGAGAAGAAACCATTTTGGAGGATTCTTCGGTGAAAGCAAACTGGACCGGACACATCCTTAGGAGAAACTGTCTTCTGCATGACGTCATAGAAGGAAAGGTTGAGGGAAAGAGGATCTTAGGAAGAGAGGAGGAGGATTCAAATACTAGTGATTTGAAGGAAAGAGGAAAATCCTAAGAGTTGAAGTAACGTACTGAAACTAGCAACATGATAATTTAGTAGTTAAAATAGTTATTTTAACAGAATATTGAATAATTTAATAAAATGTTCTCTATCCCTCTTTCTCTCTCTTTTCCCGGAATGAAACTAAAGGAAAAAATCATAGACTAGTTCGATTCTGGCTAGTGATGATGTATTTTACTATTTTAAACTCATCTAGTCTAGTTTTTCGATGATGGGGAGGTCAGGGTTTGAATCCAAGCCAGGCATCCTGAGGTAGTTTTCCTTTAAATGTCTTTTTACCTTCATTCTACTCAAATGTGGACACATTTTCAAATATACTACTCCTTCCTCATTCCTACCCTCCTAATAGAGTCAAATGAAGTTAGCCTAGATGGGTTGTAAAACAAGTTTCAAAAACAGTATTGAATTGTTACACGTTTACAAGTTCACTTAACGTTTATGCAAGGACCCGCCTCGGTGGCGTAGTTGGCTAACGCGCTTGTCGTGTTTTAACTCGACTGCTGAGGACGGGGAGATCGAGGTTCGAATCTCGGTCGGGTGAACTGGGGTGTTTTTGTCCTAAATGGTTTTCCACTCTAACTCCACGCAAATGCGGGTTCACTTCCTCTAATTCAACCTTCCCAATTCCTAAATCCATTAACGTAATTAGTACTTAAAGCGTATAACCCGGAACGGGTAGTAAGACGCGGTGCTAAATATTATTATATTTGTGCAAGGACAGATGAAAAAAGACCAAAATATTTTAGTTGGTAAAAGCCCCCTTGGAGCAGCATGGTCAAACGCGCCACTATCCTGTCAGATTGGACTGCTGAAGACCGGGATATTGGTTCAATCCAGATCGGGTGCACTGAGGGAGATTTTCTCTAATTGGTTTTCCACTCTCCCTCTACGCTAATACGGGTAAAATTCCTCTAATTAAATCATTCTAATCCTTAACACATTAGTGTAATTAGTACATAAGCGTATAACTTGAACAGGTAATAAGATGCGGTGCCAATATTATATTATTATTTTATTATTATTATTATATTATTATTATTATTATTATATTATTATTATTATTTATTATTAGCACCGCGTCTTCTACCCGTTTGGTTATACCTACTTACGCTAATGTGTAATGGTAGGGTGATTGTGAGATGAAATGGAGGACCTACAGTTTAACGTGGAATCCGAACCACGGTGGAGGCCTGGTATTCCCCACATTCACAAGTTGTGTTTAATACACGTCTTGTCAGAGTTGAAGGAAGGGTTTGATAATCAGATAAATCTGTGCCGGGACCAAGGATTGAACCCCAGACCCCAGCACAGAAGTCCAAAACCTTACCCCTAGACCGCCAGGTCACCTGCTCATGTATGTATGTAGTTCCGAAGATAAATTTGGGAGAACTCCATTGCTATTAATTTAGATTTACTACACTTTTACAATAAACTATATTGCTATTTAAGATGGAGACTAAATCTTTCTTGTTCAAATTTACAGCTCAAGACAATTGTTAAGCGATGTTAACCAACTGTTTATGACATAATTTTGCAGTTTTTATTGCAAAACTTATTTTGTTTGCCAAAATAAATAAAATATTGCTTCAGTACAAACAAAGAGTTTAATTTTCTTCACATGGTTCAACAACTATCGAATATCTGTCATAAGCTTTGTGTCATTAGATAATAAACTTTTTAAATTAAGAGAAAAATTTGTCACTAAGTTCCAGAACACCATTTTGACAGATATTCAACAACTGTTGATATCACCATGTGGATAAAACGAAACTCTATGTTTGTACTGGTTAAATATTTTATTTGTTTTAGCCAACATTTTTGTTGTTGTGAGGAGCATGCTAGCTGTCACGAGGAGAAACAAGATTAGGAATGAAGTTATCTGGAGGAGGGAGTACAGGGAGTGCATGAGATAGTAGAGGAAGAAAGAATGAGATGGTATACTGAGGATAGATAAAGAAGTCAAAGAAAGTGATGGAAAAGAAGTATGTAGGAAAAAACCGCAAAGGAGGCCAAGAAAGAGATGTGAAGAGCAAATAACAGAAAGTGTGCAAATGAGAGGAAAAGAATGGAAGCAATTAAAGGAGGAAGAATGATGTAAGGACAGCGGAAGATGGAGGCATTTTAAGAAAGTGACACGGCCACAGGCTGGAAACAAATTATTATTATTATTATTATTATTATTATTGCAAAAATACTGCCCTTTTCTCGCGTCACCTGCACTCCCGCCTTATCACCGTGTGAAACGATAGCGAATAAATCGAGTTGAAGTAGACTCTAGTGGTTTTCACTCCTGATGGACCAGAGAGGTCATTAGTTCAATTACAAACAGCTTTAATAGGGGTGGTTTATTCCCCACACGTAGCTTTAGTTGGTAATACTGATACCGCTTGTCTCAGATGTCGCCGCATCTGTTTTTGGTAATCTGAAGACTGTGGAATTAAAACAAGTGAAACTGATTTTATTCTGTTTTAGAAATAATTATTTAAATGTGTGCGTAAGTAGACAGGGTGAGCTCCTACCTGCTGCTGAAGATCCGGTGAAGCAGTGACCCAAGTAGTACTACCTGGGGGTGTGATAAACTTGAAGAACCACAGATATTTATTTGGTGTTCACTCCACACACACATAATTATGTCAGAGAAAGATGGGTTATTAAAATAAGTGATACTGAATAATAGTGACGAAAGTTGTGGACCACGGGGTAATGCAAGCCCACCTTTTAAAGAGAAAACGCGCGTAGAAACACAAGAGAGCAAAATATACCACCCTTACAAAAACCAATTAATGAAAAAGGGCGGTAGACAGAAAAATGTGATGATTATATAAAATAATAATGAATTAATATAAGAAATATTTAATTAAGTAAACAATAATTAAATTTGTATTAAAATAATAAGATATAAAAAATAAAGACTAAACAGAAACCATCCTACCATATTAAAAAGTAATAAACTTAGCAAAAACAGTAACACTTATCCCAATTTGGCTGTTGTTAAGGGATTAACGCCATGAACCACGCTTCTTACCAATATATGCTTCGAGTATAGTCCTGTATATAATACCCGGGTTCATCGGTCGTGAGTCTCCATCTCTTCAAGAACATGCTAGCACATTTATTGATAATCATCCCTTCTCTTCATAATATCTTGTGTGAGGAGCCTACAGTTCAATTTTGATAGAAAGAACAATATCTGACAACTTAAAATGTTACTCTTATCCCCACATATTCATAAGTCGTCATGTTATCTGCAAATTCCTATTTTGTTAGGCATTATCACGCTAAAAAGTTATTCAAGTTTTACAAGACCAAATACACCCAACACCCAATAAAGTAGCTGTTGGAAAATGCTGACTAAGTCTTAATAAAATGCTGTATTTTTTTTTCTACATGAGTATTTAGAGCGAGATAAATAATGGTGACAGGCTGTCTCGCAAGTTAACTTGCGCTGCATCAGCATAATTATTATGTCAGATAAAACATATGACCCTGAAATTTTCATGCCAAGATTAAATGCATGTGCTTGAAACATTGATTTAAAAACAAAATGTATAGACTTGTGCCTACTTTTAGGCATAGACATGCGAGTTTAACGTTTAAGTAAGTGTATGCTACACAATGTATAGGCTCTTAATGCTTATTGATAAAACTTCTTAACCCAAAATCCTCAGGATGTATTGAATTTTCAATACTATTTTTAAACAGTTAAAATTTTATTTAATCTTTACAGATTTTGAGATTATTTTTGAAATATTAAAGTTGTTTGGTAGAGAAAGAATATTGTAATTACTATGCTAAGCGATTAAATTTTAAATTGAAGTAAATAAGCTGTTACAGCTTATGTTGGAAACTTTTATTTTAAAAATAATGGTTAAAACACCCTTATAAACAAATTCATTATATTCAACAACCCGAGTTAAAAAAAAATTAATGTTCGAGCTAAATAATTATCATTTTAGATCAGTGGTTACCAAAGAGTGTGCCGTGAAATTAGCTAGGTGTGCCATTGAATTCTCTATATTTTGGTACTGTTGATAAAAAAAAATTAAAATTAGTTTTATTCAATTTTATTTTTACCAGCTTCGGTGACCGCAAGGTCTAACTCGCTACTCTACTGTTGGACTGGACTGCTCAAGATGGAAAGATCGGGGTTCAATCCCAGTAGGGTGAACTGAGGGTGATTTTTCATAAATGCTTTTCAACTTTCCTTCCACACAAATACGGTTGCTCTTTCTCTAAATTAAACCTTCCTATCCCTAACACATTAGTATAATTAGTACATAGGCGTATCAGTAAACGGGTGTTAAGACGACGTTCTATATATATAAAATATGAATTATTCGAAAGCATTTTTTATTTCAGAGAATGAACTGGCTTACAATCAACGAGTTGAGTAATTACTCCGCCCATGCGTTTGGTTGAGGCTCCATTGTGTCAGGTAACTTGCACGTTCAGTGTGCCGCGAGGACACAAAAAAAATAGTGTGCCGTGAAAAAACAAAGATTGAGAACCACTGTTCTAGATTCTAATACAATTTAATATTTATTAATATAAAACAACAGAAAACAGGTGGATCTAGCAGTGGCAAGTGTAACAGAACACAGAAAGCAGGTTGATCTAGCAGTGGCAAGTGTAACAGAACACAGAAAGCAGGTGGATCTAGCACTGGCAAGTGTAACAGAACACAGAAAGCAGGGAGATATAGCAGTGGCAAGTGTAACAGAACACAGAAAGCAGGTGGATTAGCAGTGGCAAGTGTAACAAAACACAGAAAGCAGGGGGATCTAGCAATGGCTAGTGTAACAGAACACAGAAAGCAGGGGGATCTAGCAGTGGCAAGTGTAACAGAACACAGAAAGCAGGTGGATATAGCAGTGGCAAATGTAACAGAACACATAAAACAGGTGGATCTAGCAGTGGCAAGTGTAACAGAACACAGAAAGCAGGGGGATTTAGCAATGGCAAGTGTAACAGAACACAGAAAGCAGGGTGATCTAGCAATGGCAAGTGTAACAGAACACAGAAATAGGGGATCTAGCAGTGGCAAGTATAACAGAACACAGAAAGCAGGGGATTTAGCAATGGCAAGTGAAACAGAATACAGAAAGCAGGTGGATCTAGCAATGACAAGTGTAACAGAACACAGAAAGCAGGTGGATCTAGCAATGGCAAGTGTAACAGAACACAGATAGCAGGTGGATATAGCAGTGGCAAGTATAACAGAACACAGAAAGCAGGTGGATATGGCAGTGGAGAGTATAACAGAACACAGAAAGCAGGGGATCTAGCAGTGGCAAGTATAACAGAACACAGAAAGCAGGTGGATCTAGCAATGGCAAGTGTAACAGAACACAGAAAGCAGGTGGATATAGCAATGGCAAGTGTAACAGAACACAGAAATCAGGTGGATCTAGCAGTGGCAAGTGTAACAGAACATAGAAAGTAGGGGGATCTAGCAATGGCAAGTGTAACAGAACACAGAAAGTAGGTGGATCTAGCAGTGGCAAGTGTAACAGAACACAGAAAGCAGGGGGATCTAGCAGTGGCAAGTGTAACAGAATACAGAAAGCAGGGGGAACTAGCAATGGCAAGTATAACAGAACAAAGAAAGCAGGGGATTTAGCAGTGACAAGTATAACAGAACACAGAAAGCAGGGGGATCTAGCAATGGCTAGTGTAACAGAACACAGAAAGCAGGGGATCTAGCAGTGACAAGTATAACAGAACACATATAGCAGGGGGATCTAACAGTGGCAAGTGTAACAGAACACAGAAAAGCGGGGATCTAGCAGTGGCAAGTGTAACAGAACACAGAAAGCAGGGGGATCTAGCAATGGCAAGTGTAACAGAACACAGAAAGCAGGGGGATCTAGCAGTGGCAAGTGTAACAGAACACAGAAAGTAGGGGGATATAGCATGGCAAGTATAACAGAACACAGAAAGCAGGGGGATCTAGCAGTGGCAAGTGTAACAGAATACAGAAAGCAGGGGGATCTAGTAGTGACAAGTGTAACAGAACACAGAAAGCAGGGGGATCTAGCAGTGGCAAGTGTAACAGAACAAAGAAAGCAGGGGGATCTAGCAGTGACAAGTGTAACAGAACAAAGAAAGCAGGGTGATCTAGCAGTGGCAAGTATAACAGAACACAGAAAGCAGGGGGATCTAGCAGTGGCAAGTGTAACAGAACAAAAAAAGCAGGGGGATCTAGCAGTGACAAGTGTAACAGAACAAAGAAAGCAGGGTGATCTAGCAGTGGCAAGTATAACAGAACACAGAATGCAGGGGGATCTAGCAGTGGCAAGTGTGACAGAACACAGAAAGCAGGGGGATCTAGCAGTGGCAAGTGTAACAAAACACAGAAAGAGGTGGATCTAGCAATGGCAAGTGTAACAGAACACAGAAAACAGGGGGATCTAGCAGTGGCAAGTGTAACAGAACAAAGAAAGCAGGGGGATCTAGCAGTGACAAGTGTATCAGAACAAAGAAAGCAGGTGGATTTAGCAGTGGCAAGTATAACAGAACACAGAAAGCAGGGGGATCTAGCAGTGGCAAGTATAACAGAACACAGAAAGCAGGGGGATCTAGCAGTGGCAAGTGTACCAGAACACAGAAAGCAGGGGGATCTAGCAGTGGCAAGTGTAACAGAACAAAGAAAGCAGGGGGATTTAGCAGTGACAAGTGTAACAGAACATATAAAGCAGGGGGATCTAGCAGTGACAAGTGTATCAGAACACAGAAAGCAGGGGGATCTAGCAGTGACAAGTATAACAGAACACAGAAAGCAGGGGGATCTAGCAGTGGCAAGTGTATCAGAACACAGAAAGCAGGTGGATCTAGCAGTGGCAAGTGTAACAGAACACAGAAAGCAGGGGGATCTAGCAGTGGCAAGTGTAACAGAACAAAGAAGGCTAGTGGACAAGTTGACAGGATACCAGGTTTCAAGGCTCTTGTTCCCATGACACTGCTGTGTTGTTTGTTGCTTGTGTGTTTCAGAGAAAGGTGTATATAGCTAACTGTTACTATAATAATTGTGGCATAGCTGAGTGGGGCGGTTCACTTTACACATCAGGTAGCAGGTGCGTTCCTGATCTCGCCTTGAAAGGACAAAGATAAGACCGCTACAATTAATTTTTTAATTTGCATCGCGTATTAATGCCTGTTAAGCCTGTGCGCATACCTACAGTAGCCCCATGGCTTCTGTGGTGCTGACTGACAGCTCACAGCTGACTTCTGACAGCTTTGAAAAGTTACCAGACCAAATCATGTATCCCTACGCCGGACCAAGTGATCTGCAAAAACATGTATTTACCAGATGTCATTTCTGACAGTTAAAATGTATGTATATACTTAATTGTTGACTATCAGAAGTCAGCTGTGAGCTGTCAGTCAGCACCAAAGAAGCCATGGGGATACTGTGTTTACTAATTACGCTAATGATTCAGGGTTGAGAAAGTTTGAATTTAGTGGAATTGTACTCACATTTGTATGGAAGAGAAGTGGAAAACCATTTCAGAACATCACCCTCAGTTCACAAGCGTGAGATTCAAACCCCAATCTCCCTGTCATTGTCAACCAGGTATACTAAAGTATTTGACGTCTTATACTTTGTGACCACCTATGCGGATTTCAACCTTTAATTTTATTATTTTAACGATATTCATGTAAAAAGTGGAACTAGTTCTAATTTTAATCGACGTTCCAGACGAAATTTCACGGCTTTTATGACCAAATAAATGGCTAGAAATTTAGGGCAATAATTCCTCAAATAAACAACGCAAATTTTAATATGGTCAGAAAATAATATTTTAAGATAAATTGAGAATTGTTTGAGTAATTTTGAAATTTCAAAGCTATAATTTCCTTAATAAATATATTTCAAGTATACGGGGCCCTTAATACCGCAAATTTTGGGATCTGTAGATTTAACTATGAGGTTAGATAAAGGACATTAATATCAATAAAATTATCAAAAATATAGCAATAGGGTACATATTTCACCTAAATAAATAGTTTATAAGCTGCCCTTTCTACCGTGCTCTTACTGCGACTTATGTCACTCTCAACCAAATATTTAATTATAGCATGTAATCAGTCCCGTAGTGTAGTGGTCAGTGCGCCTAGCTACGAGTCCAGGGGTCCCGGGCTCGATTCCTGGATAGTACTTTGGGTAATTTTCCTTTAGGGGGAATCACCCCAACGGTTAAGAGGGCTTGGTTAACTATACTTAAGTTAGGTTTAAGTGTTTCCATTGGTTCCACACCCTCATACTCAACATTACTATCACCTCATCTCAATGGGACATGACAAGAGCCGCCACGGAAAGGATGTACGATTAGTACATTCGGGAGTCCTATGGTCAACGGTACATTAGTACAGAATAATCTTTCCACAGGGTTGCCACTATTTTCTTATTACCAAATTCCCTGTGTTTTCCAGGTTTTCCAGAGAAAATTTTCATTTTTCCAGACACCTAATAGATATTATAAATATAATTATAGAGGCATTTAATTTAGTTTTAAAGAAAATTTTAGAAATGAAGAGTGGTAATTTGTCATTGGAAGCATGTTTTATTGTGCAAGAGAAACACATGTTTAAGAATTATTTGGAAAATGATGAGAAATGAATGACACATTTTCTAGAAGGAAAAATTGGTTATATTTTCTGTCTACCCTAAATGGAATGAAAAAAAAAATGGGAAATACCAAAATTACAATTTTGAGTTTAAATGTGGGGGTGTAACGAGACTTTTGTCTTATTAGCGGGGGTGAGTGGAGGAAGCCGAAAATTCGCGGCATTTGCCGAACGAAAACGAGTCGTCTCAGTTGCACTCAGGACTTATCTCAAGCTGATGAGGTGCTGGTAAGCATAGTCATCATAATCCGATCAGACTGCTCAATTCTCCAGTTACAAATTTTAGTCTATATTGTTCCGCTTGCAAGCACTTTATTGCCCAAATTCACTAACAAATTCCAGTAAATTCTAGCTTTTTGGTGAAATTCCCTGTGTTTTCCCGGTTTTTTCCAGACACAAACAAATTCCCTGTCTTTTCCCGGTTTTCCCTGTTTTCCAGGTGCGTGGCAACCCTGTTTCCACTACTGGGCTACAAATGATGTAGCGCAATATATTATACTAGAGCATGTACACATAATTAAATATATTAATATCAACAACGGGTGACCTGGCGGTCTAGGAGTTAAAGTGTCGGACTTCTGTGCTGGGGTCCGGGGTTCAATCCTCGGTCCCGGCACAGATTGATCTGATACCAAACTCTTCCTTCACCTCTGACAAGACATCTTGTGAATGTGGGGAATGCCAGGCCTCCACCGTGGTTCGGATTCCACGTTAAACTGTAGGTCCTCCATTTCATCTCACAATCACACTACCATTACACATTAGTGTAAGTACGTGTAACCCGAACGGGTAGTAAGACGCGGTGCTAATAATAATAATAATAATAATAATAATTTCAACATCCAATGTGTAAATCATTGTAATTACGGTAATAATTATTCCAGTTTGGTTGAAAAACGACACTTAGAAAATGGAATCTGACATTGGGCCTTTAGCTTAGCAAGCCAATGCTCAGTCAACCCCTGCGTATAGAGAGTGTTAGTTATTCTGTAAGTGTACGATACAATTTCTGCCTTAATTTTCATTCACACGTTCACCGAAAATAGAAAGCGCAATCTGATTGAGTGGTGCACGTTGTATGTTGACCCATGATGCAATGCAAACTTTAAACAATTGATTATAAACATATTTTATTTTCTAGTAGATAAACATATATTTTAGATCATTGTCCCGATGGATGATTTCAAATTATAGCTTTGTTTCGTGGCAAAATCCGATACATCGATACACACAATTTACATCAACAGGTTATTTAAAATATCTTCACAAAGACCAATAAAGCTGTCTACTTGTTTCTGGATGTAGAGCGCCTTTGTTGTCAAACGCGCGTGCGCATTGATTTGAAGTGGCTGGCTCTGAGATTTGATTGGTTCTCCTGTGGCGAACATCTCAATCAGAGCGGATGAAGTAAAGATGATTTGAACCTTAGCAGAACAGCTCGCGTCGATAAGGCGGAAATCTTGCGATTGGCTTAGAACTCGTCACGTGACTACGTTTCTGTTCTGTGCTAATATTTTCGGCGAGCGTGTGAATACACAGTTAATCTATGGTCAAAGAATGGCCCTGAGCACGAGATGAATCCTGAATAACTCAGTGGTAGAGAATTGGTGTTGCTAAGCCAAAGCTTCCGGGTTCGATTCCTACGTCCACATGTCATTTTTCATCTAAATACTAAGAATCAAGTATGTTTTTATCCTGTGCTCATCAGTATATCTTACAATAGGACAGCTCAAAGAACGAAACGGAGATTACCCGCTTTGGCAGCAGCGTGCTCTATCTAACACGTTACTCTCGCATTATAGTAAACTGCTGATGACAGGGATATTCAGTCTTGAATCTTGTTCGGGTGTACTAAGATTTTAAAAAATAGTTTTCCACTCTCCCTTCACGCAAATACGGGTACAACTCCTCTAAATATAACCTTTCTAATCTCTAAAACCATTATCGTAATTAGCACATAAACGTATAACCTGAACGGGTAGTAAGATACAATGCTAAAATAAAAAACTGAGGTTGAATTGTCAAACGCGTCAACTTCGTGTTACACAATTGCCGGCTACGTGTAGATATCGGTTAGAGACCCGTTCTATTGAATCAAGAGTGGTTTTTCCACAATTGTATTTTTACTATACCTTCACGTAAATGTAGATACATTTTCTTTAAAAATTTACCTCTCTAATCTTTAATCCTCTAGCGTAGTTAATGTATGCTTATAACTTGAGCGGATAATAAGACGCGGTGAGGGAAAAAAACCCTCAAATAACAGGACTCATTCTGTGAGCAGCTATTACTTCGTTATATTATTTTGTTAACTCATATCGAAGGGTATTACCAACTTAATATACAGTTGAGTGTGAAGAATGTAAAGTATTAAATCAATATTTACCATTTATAAAGAGTGGTAAACCCCAAGTAAGTTTGAATCACCAAGGAATCTCAACATGGATAAATATGACACGAATTGCTAGGGTGGCATTACGCTGTCATATTTATTTTGTGAAAGAAAAATATTTATTTTATATAATATATTTTAAAAGATCTGACAACACATTTGATAAAATATTAGAATATGTGTTATTTAATTACATCACATTTTCTTCAAAGTTTGTACAGTAAATATATTTACCAAAAATTACAACAAACTTATAAAAAAATATTTACTAACTAGCCCCCTTTCGCGTAAAATAATATGGTAAAGAATCCTGTAAAACAAAGCTTCAAATCATCCATCATGTCAATATAAAAACAATTTTTTTGTTACTTTTTTATTTTTTGAAAATACAGTCCTACCATCACTGTATAGCCCCCTCCCTCTTTTTATCCTCCCTACTATTTTCATCTCATTCCTCTATAATTTTGTTTGCTCTAGGCGCGAAAGGAATTGTGTATACACCAATCAAACAAATTGTTAAGATCAAATTAATTTTTAAGCTTCCTCCACTTTCATTTACTCCCCTCGTTTCCTCAAATTTTATTTTAATCCTTTTTTTTTGCGTTCCTCATCACTACATCTATTTCTCTTTCCTCACCCCTACCCCCCCCCCCCCCCACACCCACTTCACCAACATCACTTTCCCTTCAACAACTTTTTTTTCCAATGACTATATAATATACTATCGACATTTTTATGAGGAATAAATTACATTTTCAAAATAAAATATAGCCTATGTTACTCGCTGATAATGTTGCTTCATATTGGTGAAAGACTTTTTAAAATCGGTCCAGTAATGTTTGAGTTTATCCATTACAAACAAAAAAACAAAAAATCAAATCTTTCCTCTTTATTGTGACGTTATTTGCCACCCTACCTTGTATTCCCCTATGTTTTCTACTTTTTGTGAAAAATTTCCAATTTATTTTCGCATGAATTTAAGCACTTCGAAGTTAGGCCACACGCTGGTTGCCGGCCTGACTAATAATACTATTTACATCTATTAAATTAAATAAAAGGACGGAAGGAACAACGTAACACATTGTTTTAAATAATCTAAATAAGGAATTTTGATTATTAGAAGAAGTACACTTACCTTTTATTAAACATTTTAATTATCCTGTTAAGAGGTCTGTTGACTTATTTATAATGAACGTCAGCCATGTTTGATTTCAACGCATGCGCAGTTCTATCAAACAAGTGAGTAACGGAGCTGTTCGTAAAAGAAGAAGAAAAAAAAGCTCGATGTAAATAACTCAAAACAAGCGCGTTTTTCAATACTGACAGATGGAAATAAAGATTTAATTCTTTAAGAAAAAAACACTGTTCACTTTCATTAACATACAGTTCAATATTTATGTTAAACCTGTATTTTATTTGATTCTCCCTAGTCCATAGCCAACATTTATCTTTTGGTTTTACATATATATTTGTTTTCTCTTTGGACTTGGAAGTAAAGAATAGAACCTTTTTAAATTTGGTTTTGGAAGACTTCTTCTTCTAAGTGGTTTTAGCATGGAGCCAAATCTGCGGAGCTCTTAATTAAAATTATTTTAAAGTGAATTAAAGGTGGTGAATTAAAGTACACGTGGTGAAATGGAAATCTAGGTGTGTGTACAAGAACTAGATTGTTAATTTTCGTTTCAATTTGCGTAAAAATTCGAATTACTAGAGTGTAACAAATCTCTGAAGTTGGTGTCAATATGGACTAATTCAGTGGTGAGGCCAAGCCAACTCTTCAACTATAAATTATTATTATAATTTTTTTTTGTTTCTCCTATAAAATCAGAATTAATTTACTTTCAGAAAGACAGACTACTGTAGAGAATTAATTAACATTTCATTTTATGTCTAGTTATTAAATTTTTTATTATTATATATTTTTTTGTTTTGTCTCAACAATACTGTTCTATACTTTGTTAACTTAGATTTACATTTACCCGGAATTTCTTAGGTAGGCTTGGGATGTGGTAAAGTGGAAAACAATAATAAATCCACAAAAGTGCCAACTTATTGTTATTTTATGCATTTATTTTTTTATTGTCTAAATTACATTTTGTTCCAACAAACCTTTTTATCTGAATTGTTCATGTTTTAGTTTTTAAGTTTACCCAGTGGTCTCGAGTATTGATAGTCGTAGTGCCAATGACTGAATTAACCGAGGCAAAATTTTTCTTTTTTTCTTTTAATTATCATTTTTCTCCTAGATACTAGGGGTGGCGCCCAACAAAAACACAATCTTTATACATCTTGATGTTAACTATTGTTATTATGTTAACCAGATGCAGAGGACAATAATATTAGACACAAGAATATAAATAATTTATACAATATAATAAAAATAACAATATTTTTTTTTATTACATTATAATATTAGTATAGATTTATATGGACTATGAAACTTTATAAAATAATCTCATCAAAGCTGCTTATTTAACTAGAAGAAAAAACACACTAATACTATATAGGTTAATTGTGGAGTTTATGTCTTAGTATTGGATGATTTCTTTCAAACTGCTTTTTAAGGAAAGCCTGCTTTGCATGTTTATATTAAACGTTCAGATTTTTCCATTTTATTTCATAAAATCTCTAGAGCAGTAGACAAGTTTTTTTTTTAAACCTACCACCCACTTCTGAGAATTGGATGCTGACCCTCCTTACCTCCCCAAGCCCCAAAAAAGTTAAATTTGATAAGTATGTGGAAATCAGCAAAAGTAATATTAAATTATTATTGTATTAAACACTCGTATTTAATTAATTCAAACTAAATAATTATTATGAATAGTATAAGTGAATTTGTGACCCTTTTGTTAAATATTTTGTTGCCTGTTATTATTAACATAAAATTATCGCTGTAATATTTGTAATCCCTAAGCTCCAAACTAGAGGGATTCAATACATAAATATAAACAAAACCTACAGTTAAAGAAAAATAGAATAGAATATAGAGGAGCGCGTAGAGTGAATATTCTAAAATTGTGAGTTATAAAATGCTGGACATTTAGCATGTCCCCAGCGCACGCAACTCACTCTTGTGACTAGCGGGAAACTACGGTCCAACTTCACAGGTTGCCTAACATATTATTATTATTATTATTAGCACCGCGTCTTACTACCCGTTCGGGTTTATACGCACTTACGCTAATGTGTAATGGTAGGGTGATTGTGAGATGAAATGAAGGACCTACAGTTTAACGTGGAATCCGAACCACGGTGGAGACCTGGCATTGCCTAACATATTAATATATATAAAAAGGTCGAAGGCTAATCCCTCGCACCTTTTCTAGACATAGGAATAATATGGCGTAATTATGTAATAGAATAAATTCAAGTCTTAGAATCTTTTAGATTTAATTTATGCCAAACTTTATTAAATAATAAGCATATTATTTGAAGAGCATTTAATAATTCAGTTATATATATACATAATAGTCGTGAGTGAGCAAGCATTCTCAACATAAATATATACTATCCAATAAAAACATTGTTCCATAAATATTTACTCTTTTCCTTCTAATCATTACATTATTTATTATGTACCCTAAACATATTACGTAAATACAAATATTGATGCATAACAGTAATTTAATATGATCATACGTCTTACAGTAAATGATCTCTCCTAACTAACACATTTTTGAACTTGTTGCGAAAATGCCACATGTTACTAAAAGTTTTAGTTCCATCAAAAATACCTAATGTCAATACCATTTAACTTTAACGCTAATAACCTACTAGCAGAACTCAAAATAGCCTTCGCCTATGTCCTAAACAAGGATTATAGTACTATTATAAATATCGAGGATATTTCCTAACATTACCCCTTTAAGTTTTTTGTTGCTATTTTGGCACAAAATAGATATTAACAACACTATCCTAAAAATAACAATCGAGAAACTAGTAAAAAAAATATAAAGTTAAGTTGATATATATAATAATCTAGTGCAATACTCCATTCTACTAATATTGAAAATCTCAGCACCATATTTCAAACACTTTCCCACCTTAATGTTTACCAAACCCAAAATGCCACATTTGCAATTGAGACGAAATAAAGTTAATTTTGAAAGGTTTGACTTTCAATCATTATGGATAATATTGAAAAGTTCTGATCTAACAACACTCTCAAACTTTCATATTTACTACACTCATCTAACCTAAATACTACTGAGAAACAAATAAAGTTAATTGGTTGAGTATAAAGTTCGCGCATAATGCCTAATATCAATAACACAGAAAATGTCTGACTTTACAATACTCTCAATATAAAGTAAATCAAAGACGAAGATTTACGCAAATACTTTATAATTAAATTTGATAAAAAGATCTAAAAAGAATTTTGACTAGTTCCCATAATTTACATTTAAACCGAAATTGGATTTTATTCTTACATTAACATAATATGTCCGTTACGCCGACGCTTAGTCCTACATGGTCGCAGCCAAGTCCAAGAGTGACGTCTTCCTCGACGGATGGTCTTTTATATGGCACACTCATCGAACAGGATAGGCACAAAGGAAGGGTGCGCGCCGGCAGAAGAACATTCTATATTATTCTGGCAAAGCCTGGCAGTTACCATCTTCTTCTCGTTTCTTGAAGTTGGGCGGATTGATCATGGTAGTGGTGGTGCCGGTCTCTAGTGGCGAGATGCGGAACTTGGCTCAGTCTTGGCAGTTGTTCGCTTGTGGTTTGTGTAGTCGGATGTTTGTTGCGCGAGGTGCTCGGCAAGATTAGTGGTATTGGGTAAGTGATGTTTATACTTGACTGTCCCCATTCTGTTGACTTGGAGCAATAATTGCTACATATTCATAAAAACCTTAACCCCCCCCCCCTAATACCCTGATACAATTTACCGCCCCCCTGATAACCGAAAACGCCCCCTGGGGGGAAGGTATCACCCATATTGGGAATCACTGCCTTAGAAAATGTTATGCAAGGTAAATATTTTATAAAATTTATTTGATGGATCACCAAATCTACATAATATTTTATTTTTTCAAAGAACTTTCAGAAAACCTGTTTCAGGGGCCGAAAAGTCTAAGGGCTGGCCTTCTAATGATGGAGGAATTGGAGTTTGAAACTAGGTCAGGTCTATTGAGGGTGGTTTTATCCTAAATGGTTTCAAACTCTTTTTCCACGCAAATACGGGTATATTACCTATAAAAGACTTTAATCCCCATTAGAATAATTATCATATATACGTATATCCTGTTATATAAGACGCAGTGATAAAAAAAATTATAAAATAAATGTAACAGTGTAATACCGTCCTTATAGAAGTCAGTACCCTACTTTAACTAGGTACCGTGTCTTACTACCCATCTAAGAAAACCACATATTCACACAGATAAGATGGGGGTGAGGAATGTTGTGTTTTAAGGAAAATGTAGGCGCATTTGCCTGAAGAGAGAGTGGCAAAACCATTAGGAAAATACATCCAGCTGGGGTTATAGACTCTTATCACCCTGTCACTAGAAAATCTGATTAAACGAGGCTCATCCCTCAGCCCGCGCTACCACCGATACCGGTAGAACAAATGCATTGCTGTTGAGATAAGACATAAAACTCTAGTGAGCAAGTAAATGAGGTATTGTGGGGTTGTAGTATTGTACTGGGGGTGGACAATAGAAAGTATTTTAATATTCTAGTATTAGTAATTTTTTTTTGTCATGAGACACGCCTCGCTACAATCATAGATATACTTACTTGGTAGAACCTATCTTATACTTCTCTTTCATTTCCTTTTACGTATAGAATTAGAATGTATATAAAACTTTTACATAGCAAAGACAAAACACTTATTTGTCACAAAACTAATTTTTTATAAGATTTATAGATCAAAGAGAAATGTATTCTTCTTCTTCTTTTTTTTATCGTATTGACAACAAAAATTATTCAACTTTGAAAGTAAATAAACATCGATGGCCACGGGGTCTAAGGCAACTTTTTCAACCGGTATGCCTTGAAAGGTCAGAAGGTTTGCCACGGAGTGTTAGAAGGTGTGCCGCGTTAGTTTGGGGGAAGGTAATTAAGAAGCGAGGGAAAAAATTAGTAAACACAAATCCTTGTTCAATTCATGATCAAAACTATTTATATATTTTTTAACTAAAACAATTATCAGAATTTTTCCTATCGAACTTTAAGACACAATATTAATAGTACGTATTTTTTGATGATAATCTATTTTCTTATAAATCTGATCGTAGGTCTTGAAAATTTTTAGCGTCTTGTTCAGTGTGCCGTGGGTTGAGAAAGAATGAAAATCACTGGACTAAGGCATCACTATAACAATAGACTGGACTGTAGATCACGTGGAGATCCAGGTTCGAATGCCAGTTGGGTGTACTAAGGTTGATTTTTACTAAATGGTTCACCACTCTACCTCTCCAAAAAATGCAGGTACACTCCCCCTAAATCATTTACTATATTTTATTTGTTAGCTAAGATTATTTTATCTGTATTTCTTACCAAGCAGCGTAAATTTATTTAGTTCTATAACTTTATGGATAAAATTGATTTACTATTTATTAAATGCACAAATTGATGTAAAATCTACTAGGTGCAAATAAATTTAAGAGCCCCTAGATGTGCAAATAAATTCAAGGGCCACTAGATGTGCAAATAAATTTAAGAGCCACTAGGTGTGCAAATAAATTTAAGAGCCACTAGCGGTGCAATTAAATTTAATAGCCATTAGATGTGCAAATAAATTTAAGAGCCCCTAGATGTGCAAATAAATTTAAGAGCCACTAGACGTGCAAATAAATTTAAGAGCCACTAGATGTGCAAATAAATTTAAGAGCCCCTAGATGTGAAAATAAATTTAAGAGCCACTAGATGTGCAAATAAATTTAATGTCCACTAGATGTGCAAATAAATTTAAGAGCCCCTAGATGTGGAAATAAATTTAAGAGCCACTATATGTGAAAATAAATGTAAGGGCCACTAGATGTGCAAATAAATTTAAGAGCCCCTAGATTTGAAAATAAATTTAAGGGCCACTAGATTTGCAAATAAATTTAATACTATTAGCTGCGCAAATAAATCTAAGAGCTAGGTAAAAACAGAAAGGATTGAAACAGAATTCACAAAAACATTTTTTACAAGTTCATTTTTATGAAATAAATATTGATTTCACACCGCGTTTTATTACCCGTTTGGGTTATATGCTTATGTACCAATTACTCTAGTGGTTTTAGTCATTAAGAAGGTTTCATATATAAATTGTACCCGCATTTGATTGGAGGTAGTGTAGAAAGCCATTTAGGTTAAGCCACCCTCAGTACACCTGACCCAGTTTCGAACCTCGATCTCCCCATAATCTTGTCTAGTCTACTGCGAGAGTAGCGCGTTAGATCACGTGGCCCCCGAATCGGGTGGTAAGTAATATTTTATATACGTATTAATGCATGTGTAATAAAATAAAAATATAAGTTTAATGTTGCAGAATATTAATTGATTTCATTCATTTATAAGCTTTTAGTGACTATGTGTTGCACTTGAAACGCACCCCAGACGTGGGCCTCCGTGTTGCAACACCCCATGGGGCGAGTTGCAATACATTTTTACAATAATATTTATGATGAGGAAAAACAACTAACATTTAGGAGAATATTTATTCTAAGCTCCTACAAATAAATGTCAGAATAACATTTTATACATATTTAAAAAGGATTCTCTTTAGCACTATGCCGATAGCCCCAAAATTCTCAGGATGTGCATTAAACAGTGTTTTAACAATACATTTTTAATTCCACTACTAAGCCCGGTCTTATGACTCCTGTATAATATTAATCTGATCGATAAATATTTTTATCTAATTAATAAGTTAAAAGTTCATCTTATGACTGCCAGATAGCATTTATCCGCCAGATAAAATGTATTTATTCATCACATGTTTATCATTAGGTTTAAGTAACTGATAACTTTTATCTGAAAGCTAAAATGGGCGTTGCCATAGTAATACGTTGTTTTTAATGAGGTTTCACCTACCAGAATCTGTTTTTATGTTTAAATCTTGGTTCGCGTGTTTAGTAGGCTCAGGCACAGGCTCTAGCTATATAAAAAGTTAGAACATTTAATTCACACTTTTATATAAACCGACAAGCTATTTGTAGAGTTATAGTAATATAAGAACAAATTATTTAAGTGGTAGTACAATAAATTAAATTTTGTAAATGTTGTACCAAATTATTGACCACATTTTGGCAGACACCTAAATTAGTACTTGCAAGACAATCTAGCTTCTGCGCCCACGTGACATCATCTGTTTCCTCCACCTCGTTTAGCCGCCATTATTTAACAAATGTTGAGCGTTGTAGCCACAAGCCAGGCTGTAGTGGTAACAGCAGGGTTAATACGCATGCGCGCACCAGTAAAAACAGTTCCAACCTTGCGTTTTAGGCCTAGAAATATATTTATCTTACAGATTACTATTCGGCAGATAAATTCAGTTCATAATACACGTAAAATATTAAAGTGGGTGATAACCTTTATCTGGCCGCCAATTTTAACCTCCCGATAGCAATATTTATCCAGTACTCATAAGACTAGCCCTTAATGAGATAATATTTAGTAATGAACATCAAATACGTCAACTATTTTCAAAATATACTATATAATTTTTGTAACACATTTTCACTTACAATCAGGGGATTTTTGTGTATAACATATGTGCACAATGTTCATTCTTTGGCTTTTTTGATGTGAGTGAACACACTGGATCTGTAAAAAGTAACGTTAGGTCATAATCTAAATATTAAGATAATTAAATTTACTTAGAAGTGAAAAGGTTTCCTTATAAAATCTAAATTAATATAGCTTATTAAAACGTAGTAAATAAGGTATTTTGAAAAAAATACCAAAATGAGAATATAACTAAAGCGTTATCTTCTTTGTAAAATAAAACATTATGTTTTTAAATAATCTCTTACAATAAAAAGTATTATAAATAATAGAAATAAAATAATAGTTGTTAGTAACAACCATAGTTTTAATACACCACGATAAGCTATAGCCATTGTTGCAAGACTTCGGGGTGAGTTGAGATAGTTGTTGCAACACTAGTTTAACAAAAGCCTTAGAAAAATAATTTAAAATTATAATTAATGTGCCCGTAAAAGCACAAATTAAATAAAAATCTGATCGTCATATATTAACAATATTATAAAATATAAAAATTATGTTTCTGTACACTATTAAAGAAACGTAACACCCGAAAAAATTACTTGAAACTGCCTGAAAGCCTGGATGATGAATGATAATAATGGACCAACGACAGTGCGCTACGTCTCCGGGTCTCATCTGATGGTGATTCTATTCTAGATCAACAAGGTCAGTAACGCTTCGTTTGACTTCGTTGAGATTGAACTATCGCGACTGTTGCAACCTGCCCCGTTCTCCTTCTCTAGATTAAAATTACATATCACAACGACTAGAGGAGCAAATAAATTTAATAATATTAGATGCGCAAATAAATGTAATACTACTAAATGCGTAAATAAATGTAATACTACTAGATGCGCACATAAATGTAATACTATTAGATGCGCACATAAATGTAATACTACTAGATGCGCACATAAATGTAATACTACTAGATGCGTAAATAAATGTAATACTACTAGATGCGCAAATAAATGTAATAGTATCAGATGCGCAAATAAATGTAATACTACTAGATGCGCAAATAAATGTAATACTACTAGATGCGCAAATAAATGTAATAGTATCAGATGCGCAAATAAATGTTATAGTATCAGATGCGCATATAAATGTAATACTACTAGATGCGTAAATAAATGTAATACTACTAGATGCGCAAATAAATGTAATAGTATCAGATGCGCAAATAAATGTTATAGTATCAGATGCGCATATAAATGTAATAGTATCAGATGCGCAAATAAATACAATACTACTAGATGCGCAAATAAATGTAATAGTATCAGATGCGCAAATAAATGTAATACTACTAGATGCGCAAATAAATGTAATAGTATCAGATGCGCAAATAAATGTAATACTACTAAATAAATCTAAGACTTCTTATATAGTACAGGATTGTTTTGTAATTCATACTGAGAGACTAAAGTAGATTTTGCAACTCATGATACTAAGTAGCGAAAGTAGGCCCATAAATTGTAGTACTTTCAAGGTAACGCAAGATTATTTGCCAAGACATTCTCGATGGCTCAACCAGATTTTATTGTGATACTGAAAGATTTATTAAAACATACTTGTTAATTACTATTTTTTTTTGTAACACGTCTTAACACCTATCCGTGTTATTACGCTAATTGATAGGGGTGATGAAGGTTGAATTTAGAGGAAGTGACCAACATTTTCGTGGGGGGGGGTAGAATGGAAAACCATTTAGGAAGGGAAAAACAGTGCACCTGGCCAAGATTCAATCCCCGGTCTCGCCGTAATCGATATTACAGTGTATATCTAGAGTGATGCCTTAGATAATGCGTCCACCGAAAAGTATGAAAATTATTCTCTAACGCAAACCCTGTCAAACAATTTGCCAGGAGGTAGTCAAAGGTTCCATAGTAGTATTCAATCAGGAGTTAATATTTAGAATGTGGTTTGTTTAAAGGTAATTATATGAACAACACGGTTGAAAGTGAGGGTTAGCTCACGTGACGGTTATATAAAATAGCCGGATCATCTTTCAACCGGTGGCCCGACCAATAATTTTTTCAATCTAGGCGTTTCGCCAAATAAATTCACACGCATTTTTTTAAAAATACTTACCCTCACACTTTTAAATAAATGTCCCTATATTTTACAAATTTTAATTCACTTAAAGGTCTTACAATTTTATACCCATACTATTCTAATGTATATAGAAACATTATTAGATGAGAATATTAAAAAAATACGAGATAATTTCGAAGTCTAAAATTGTTTTGTTTGCAGCAGTTCTACTGCTCATTACTAATTATTTAAGTATTTTAATTGTATAAGGATGATTAATTAGAATTTAGAGTTTATGTACTGTGCCTAATAATGCTTGGAAGGGAAGTGGGAAATCATTCGATAACTGCCGTCCTCAGTACATGAACCCAGGATTTGAACCTCAACCTAACTATTATATGTATATATTTATTTGTTTATTTGTATATATATTTATATTTTTATATATAAAGTGTATACATATGCAAATATAATGTAAATTCTAATATTTAAATAAAATTTAATAAATACTGTTATGTATATGTATAAGAATATAAATATACATATTTACATTTGAATATATACATATAAATAAATATATTTATATTCTCATGCATATAAATATGTATATTTATATTCTTATAAATAAGTATATATATGTATATTTATATTCTTATCAATAAGTAAATATTTTATATTTTATATGTAAATAAATATATATATTAATATATATTATTTTATTTATATGTAATAAATATATATATATATATATTTATTTATTTATATGTAAATATAAATATATAATATATTTTATATATATCATATTTTATTTTTAATGAAATCAAAATATGCATCCGTACATACATATTAATATATATTTATATAGATATAAATATATATAAAACTATATATAATTAGGCTACATATAATTATGTATATAAAACTTCATGGTGTGAGTCCACAAGCGAGCAGTCCGGCGCTGTGAGAAAAGTGCCAACATTCGTGGATTATATATGTAATATATGATGATACGTACAAATATATTATAAATATATTTTAAATATTTACATATAATAGAATTAAATATAAATAAATATATAAATAGATGTATATCAAGAAACATATATTCTTACTGACTAGATCAATTATTGTATTAATAAGTGGTCGCGTGGATTAAACGCCAATATCGTCTGGTTGAACGGTGAAAGGGAAGTTGTAGGTTGGAGTTAAAATCACATATGGGTGTATCAAGGCTTATTTTTATTAAATTTTTTCCCAATCTTCCTTTACCAAAAGGCGGGAATATTTATTCTAAAATGTAACCTTTCTCATTCCTATTTGATCAACGCTATTAATCCGATCCGAATTACCCGAACGGTGCTAAAACGCGGTGACAAAATGAATAGATATTAAAAACATAATTTTAGAAAAATTGTATTATATTGAAAGCCCCCTCCTGTTCTCTACGTTTCCCAAAAGCTAGGATTATAATGACACTATGTTAGTAGACCTTATATTGTACAAGTCATTAAAAACAAATGAAACTGATTGTCATCTACCACATGGCGTGTGTGTTCACTTATGAAACAATTACAGTTGACTACCGCTACGTGCGTGTTGGGTTGTACTCATTACGTCGGCTCTCGAATACCTTCTAAGAGAACCATTAGCAGACAATGGTCAGCGTCTGAACACGACTGCACGCCTCCGTGAAATAACCTTTTGTGTTCCAAAATGGTCTGGTGACGTCATCGTCCAATCCAGGCACCATATACCGCAGCCGGCAGTTCGGAAATCAATGGACCGCCACTATGGAAAGTATTAGGGTTTCGGCCAAGGCCAAGCGATTGTGAACACAATATTACAGTCCTTATCGATGTTAACTAATTGGTTGATTAAAAGATATTTGGTGAAGTGAGCTGCATCTTAATTTGATGAACTAAAGCGATATCACACTTAGACGTTGATAAACCAAATAAAATGAGGAAGAAAATTAACATTTCATCATTTGATTCCTCTTGTTTATTAGCTGATAACATTTCCCCCTTCCGGTAACAAGTATATACACTCACTTTAATATTTGCTTCTTATAAAAATTGGCATTTATTTCAAAATAAGCTCCTTCTTGTTTCTTATTCTAGGTAGACCTATTTTCCAACGAACTTTTTTAAGCTACATCCTCGTAGGAAGATTCCTACTGTCAATTTCAATGAATAAACTAAATTGGTTGAGTTGTAGATGAATAAAAAAACTTCAAATAAAAAAATGTGTTGTTTGAAATTGTAGGTCATATTCTTTAAATTGAAAAATGACTTGGGCGTAGGAATTGATAGATCAGGGTTAAAAGCATTGGGGTACTAATACAAAGGTCCCTGGTTCAATTCCCGTGTACAGGTATCATTTTTCAATTTAAAAAAAATAATATATTAATTATATAAAATATATATATATATATATTTGTGTGTGTGTGTGTGTGTGTGTGTATAGCCGTATTTAACAAATATAATAGCCTGGCTATTTAATCCATCATGATTTGCAGATTCATACGGTTGTCATTATTCTATTGAAAACTTAAACCCTTTCCGCGTCGAAGGTAGCTAGTTTAGTCATCTGATAGCTCGTGATCTTAATAATG
>JBCFYV010000100.1:20292550-20315050 GCA_039000515.1 Timema cristinae | reverse complement strand
CACATGCAATACAATAAGCGCCATTGTCCTTAGCACTGTACGTCAACCAAACTTGTCCAGCCATGATCTTTGAAAATGTCTAATACCTCCTGACTGAACAACATTAGGGAACTTGTAGCTTAGTGGTGGAGTTCACGGTTCTACTAGCATGTGGTATTTTAAGTCATCGGAAATAGTTTCAGCTCCAACAAAGTTGCTAATATCAAATTTTTCTGGTCCTACACTTTCTAGAGAGATTTTAGTATTTGAATTAGATCCACTGGTTGAGGGTGAGTACCAAATAAAGTTCACTGACGCACTATTTTCAATTAAATCCACAGTTTCGTTTCCTGTTGATTCAGGATTTTTTTTCTTGAAAAAACAAAATAAATCTGTCTGTCCCTTTCTTTTTGACATTATAATATCAATACTTGCATTCAAATCACATAACTAGCAAATACAATAATTTATCACAAAATTGAATAGCAGGAGGAAGTATCAAAGTCACACTATCACAATTACAATAGGCAGTAGCACAATAACCATAAAAAACAAAACACAAATATCACACTCACAGTTTACTAAGAGTAAATAAAACCATCATAGGTCATTATAATTACAACAAAACTGAAATATTTATAAATTACACTTTATTGCACATAAGCATTAACAAAATGAAACACACGTAAAATGTTCCACGTCTAAGGCTACTCGAACGAATCGCTCCGGTATACTAAATGTAAATATTTCCAGAAACCTCTGACTGGTTTGAAACAGATTAGCGACTTTTCACTGGAAGGGGGTAAGTCTTTCTAAAAATAGCACACTCCACCCCTCTTTAACTCGGTCCATTACTTGTGTTGAAGACAGGTGTATGAGGTGAACAGCCTGCACTAGGAATTCAGTAGGGGTGTGCAAATCTTTGAAATGTCAAAGTCAAAGTTGAAGCCTAAGTCACCTTCGATTCAACTTCGTCACTTCGACAACCACTATAACCTTAGCATCTTGAGAAGTTTTGAAGTTATAATAAAACCTCTATAAATAACGAAAATATTTGAAAATCACTAATTACTACCCATTTAAATAAATAATAATATTCACATAACACAATAAAAAGTATTTTAACACTAACTTGATATTGAATTATATCTACCTCTAACGCAAGCAGGAATAAACTCAGATATGTCAGCATAAAAATAATATAATATAGTGTGTTTTTTCCCTACTTAACTTTCTCTTTATTTAGAGGTATTAGTAGATAATTTAAAAATTAATAATAGTGTTATTTGATAAAAAAAAAACTGTATTTGGTTTCAGCTTCAACCTTTCTTGGCATGCTTCAATCTTTGCATCACCTGAGACTAAAACAACATTCGCACATCCCTAGGAAAGATAAAAACTTGTATGATTTAATTTTTTGGTATCTTCTTTCTAAATATACATTTTTTAAATTAATTTTCTTAACACCACAGGGGGTTCAGCTGACCCTTTGACCCTCCCCCCCCTCTGTATCCGCGCCTGTTCGCGTGTGTCCAATGCCCAGAATTTGTATGTATTTGCACCAAATGGAAGGACATATAACATTGTATATGGGAGCGTCCTAAAATAATGATCTATTCTGTTCCCATGATTGTAACGGCCAAGAACAAGCGGAGTAAATAAGGGATGTTAATTAACTGTAGGTAAAATTTATGATGGATTGGGATTTTCAATTCGCGGCAAGGCATAACCTATGTGACTACTGACACACACTCTGATACTTCTTTTCTACTCCTACACTTATCCTTATTTATATTGTGTAGTTTGTATGTTTCTTTATCTACCTGTATTGACCAACAACCTGAATAAGTTCATCGTTTTTATCTTCATACTTCCTGTGTCAACCGACAACCTGAATTTATTGACAAAACAAACATTAACGCGAGTGAAGCCGTGGGCAAAAGCTACTATATCTATAGTTTGAATTAACAAGGTTCTAGTCTACTGATTATTTTAATGATTAAAATCTCACCTTAAAAACCTGATGATATGCCTTGACAATAATAGTGTGCCGTGAGTTGGAAAGGTTTGTCACCACTGCTCTAGAACACTGTTTCTCAAGTTTTTATTGCTCACGGCACACCATCATTTGTTGTTATTCCTAGCGGCACACCAAACGTGTAAGCTGCCATCATTACGGTAGACTTAGTCACGCGCATGCACATATATTCTTTTCTCAGTTGAACAGGAAATACGATTGTGTTGATCCTGAATTCGATCACGAAAATGAATTTTTATGTGAGGAACGACCAACTCAAGTTTCAGAAACGACTAACCCATTTATTTCATGTTTGTTTGTTAGTGCTTAAATTCTATGGAAGCTAAATATCTTAAAGTATTAGAATATTTTCCTCCAATAACTTAAACAAAATTAATGTTGAATGAAACTACTTTTATTAGCATTTATTATCAACCATTATCGAACATTTTGTGACATATCCACCGAAAAACCACTTCTCTAGTACAATACACTTAACATTTTACAGGTCACATGGTCTAAGGCATCACTTTCGCACCGATGTCGGTGGAATCAGAGTCAAATCCCGGTTAGGTGTACTTAGGGTGGTTTTTCCTGAATGGTTTTCTCATTATGTCTCTATTCAAAAGAGGATACACTTCCTCTAAATTCAACCTTCCTCATCCCTAAACATTAGCGTACATAGGCGTTTAACCCAAACGAGTAATAAAACGCGGTGCTAAAAAAAAATCCATACAACCTTTGCTCAGAGATATTTACTAATTGTACAGCAGGAATAAACAGCAAACAAAGAATTATCCTCATCAGCATCGCTTGGTATCGATCCAGGGTTCACTAGGCTTGTGGTCGACGACTCAAACTATTAAGTGTGAGTGTGATCAAGCTTTCGCCTGAATGTGAACATCATATCGTGGCTCGGTATTTGTGGATGGTCCGTGTTCGAATCCTGGTTAAATACATGAAAAAAGAACCACATGTTAGTGTGTAAGGGCGGGAATTGAAGATCGTTTACCCCATCCCTCCGCCTTTTTGGCCTTGGAGTTGGTTTTCTTTAATGGTTTATCTCTTTCCCTCCAAAATAATGCCTGTACATTTCCTCTAAAGAATACCATCCTCGCCCCTACCTCATTAGTGTAGTTGTATTTGGACAGTTCAGATATACAGTAATACTCAGTGCAAAAAGAGGAGTAAAAAATTTGGAAACACCAGGATTAAAACTAATTGCCGTCAGAAGAACCTAAAAGCAATTAGCTAAGCTTGGTATCTGGATTTTCTTGTGTATGGCCATTTTGAACAACTTTTTGAAAATACCAACCATTATTTTGTGTCCCACATTGACAACATTTAACCATATCATTTATATTATTCTACTGACATTATCAATCAAAAGAAACAGCTGCAGAGCACATGACTTGATGTAGATAACAGCTGCAGAGCACATGACTTGACGTAGATAACAGCTGCAGAGCACATGACTTGACGTAGATTTCGTGTATTTTTTTATGTCAATTAAATGCATTCATAAGATATTCCGTTACTATCGACGCGAGAAGATCGTGTTACACCTTTTAAGATATGATGGAAGTAAATGCGAGTTAAAGCTTGTATCTTGCCAGTATTTACAACAAGAAACATTTTTGGCTAAGAAAATCCTACAAATAACACCATTAGAATCCCAAAACACGGTGGCCATTACCTTATTTGTTGTTGCCATGATCTTGAACCATTTCGGTGGAAGTGAACTTGTGTGTCCCACTCCATACTAGGAGGTTTGCATAAAGGAGTAAAGTGATGAAACCATTTCTAGTCGACTGCTTCGATACGATTTAAAAAGTCATCCCCCTAAGCTTCAAAATAATTGTTTCAAAACTGTTAAAAATTTGAATTCACACCACCTTCTTCCATGTAGACAACTGTTAGGGCACCCATCGGGCACGGACTTTACTGAATCAAAGGCTATTATGGAGTATAGTGACAACACTACCAACGCCAGTATTAAGTTGAGAAGATAATTCATGCACAGTAATGTTCTTGCTGCTCCGTATCAACTGAACAACCCGTGCAACTGTCACATGATTGATGGTTGATGCTGAGCTTGCTCTGTGCACTTCGTTATCCACGCACTCTATACCATCCTTGAATAGGTCGCACCATTCAAACACTGAATATCGTGATAGGCAGGATTATACATATTGTGCTTCAAGTCTCTGATGAATTTTGGGCCCTTTTGACTTATTTTTAGATATATTTAAGGTGAAGATAAGTGATATCAACATTGATTAAATATCGGTCAAAGGTGTCCTGGAATGAAGACTTTTTCTATTAATTTAAAAAGTTTGCAATCTAATGCCGCCATACTCATTATGAATGTTCAACAAAACAGGTCCACCGCATTACACCGTATCCCTATATTGAGAAATTCTATCAAGTCTACCTTATTACACTATATCCCTATCCTAAGAAGTTCTATCCAGTCCACCTTATTACACTATATCCCTATCCTGAGAAGTTATATCCATTCCACCTCATTCCACCCTATTCCTATCTTGAGATAGTTATATCTAGAGTACCTCTTTACACCATATCCCTATCTTGGGCTAGTTCTCTTTCAGGTCCATTATAATGTTTTCTTCCCATCCGCGTCTCGGTCTTATCAATGGTCTCTTCTCATCGAGTTTGCCAATCAATACCTTGAACATGGTTATAGTTTATTCCATTAGCGCTGCATGTCCTATCCAACACAACCTGTGATGTGTTAATACACTAACCATCTCTGGTTATGGGGTATGTAACTCATCACTATGTAACCTACCGCAATCACCATTATTTTCATTCCTACCACATTAGCTTAGCTAGTATATATTCGTATAACACTAATACATAATGAAGTTATATACAACAAAACAAAAACTTTATTTTATTTGTGACCCGCTTCGGTGGCCACGTGGTCTAACGCACTTGTCTCACAGTAGACTAGATTGCTAATGACGGGAGGTCGAAGTTCGCATCTCGGTCGAGTGTGATGATGGTGGTCTTTCCAAAAATGGTTTTACACTTTTCCTGCGCGCAAATGAGTGTACAAAACGTCAAAATATATTCTTCCTAATCCCCCAAACATTGGTGTAGTTAGTATAGTATAGTATAGCCCGAACGAGTGGTAAGACGTGGTGTTATATATATAATTTCTGTTTCACCTACTGAGGTGCACAAAGTAACTCATGCACTCTAGTCTCGTACCGACCGCGGGCAGTGCAATGTGACAGTTTTATTAAGGTGCGGCAGAATGGAGTGCAAGTATTTTTCAGTTTTTATAGAATATAATTTTTTTGACCAAAATAAATAAAATATTTCTCCAGTAGCAACGTAGAGTTTAGTTTTCTGCACATGCTGATATCAACAGATCTTGAATATCTGTCAAGTGTGTCCTGGAATATTGTCAAAATATTTTCTATTTATTTAAAAGGTTTTGACAGCATTCCAGGACACACTTGACAGATATTCAAGATCTGTTGATATCAGCATGTGCAGAAAATTAAACTCTACATTGCTACTGAAGAAATATTTGATTTATTTTGGTCAAAAAAATGTAATGCTATAAAAAATGTAAAATTACTCGTGCGCCCTTCTGCCGCACCTTAACTAGCAGACACAGCCTTCGTCCATTCATTGGCATCGTTGACCATGTACTCTGATAGTTCAGCCAGACTGAAACATGCGAGCGAGCGCGTGATTAGCAGCTAGCTCTCGATAGCTGTTGACGAGACGGCAAAGGTTCGAATCTTGGTTCAGTGAACTGAGGCTGGTTTATGACAAGTGGTTTATTGTTGTTGTTTTCCCATCCTTTATCCTTACTAATGGTGATTCTTATTTGTAAAGCGGTGACCTGGATGGTCTAGGGGTAAGGTGTCTGACTTCTATGCTGGGGGTCCAGGGTTCAATCCTTGGTCCCGGCACAGATTTATCTGATTGCCAAACCCTTCCTTCACCTCTGACAAGACATCTTGTGAATGTGGGGAATGCCAGGCCTCCACCGTGGTTCGGATTCCACGTTAAACTGTAGGTCCTTCATTTTATCTCACAATCACCCTACCATTACACATTAGCGTAAGTGCGTATAACCCGAACGGGTAGTAAGACGCGGTGCTAATAATAATAATAATAATAATAATAATAATTGTAAAGACCTACTTTGATTATAATATTGATATATTTTAAGATATCAGTTTTACACACACACACACACACACACACACACACATATATATATATATATATATATATATATATATATATATATATATAGGTATATATATATATATATATATATATATATATATATATATATATATATATATATATATAATATATATATATATAGGTAAGATCATAATAGGTATGGTTTATCATCTTACCAATTAAATTAGGCCATTAGTAGCAAGTGTGCTAAACCTATTGAAAGTAATAAAAATGTCGAATTGATAAGTTTTCCTAGCACTCAATGAACCAACATAAAATAATATTTCCTAGCGCCTGTAAACTAGACTGTACCTGCTCGAGCGCGCGCTCACTCACTCTAGTCTGACCGTACTCTTAAGGAGTTAAGACTCATATTGAGTCAACATTGACAGGGAGATCAGGGTTCGTGTCCCAGCCGGATTGTTTTACAAAATGGTGATCTATCAAAGGGGGTTTAAGAACTTCTCTTCCGGTTGTTGCGGGAACGTTTCCTTAAAATAACCTCCTGGATTACACCCTGTATTAAGCCGGTTAGCTGGTTAACTCATGAGCTAAAAGTACTGATTAAAACTAACAAAATTAAACCCATTGCTACGTTTCTATTAAAGGTATTTTAGAAACTACAAACCTTACTGTGGTCAACAATGATAACATTTTACTTACTTTAGAACCACCTCTTTCTACCCGGTCAGGTTGTATGCAAATAGGCCTAATGTATTAATTATGCTAATGAGTTAAGGATGAGGAAGGTTGAATTTAGAGGAAGTGTACCCACATTTCCCTGAAAGGAGATCGGAAAAAACCATTTAGGACACTCAGTACACCCGACCGGGATTCGAACTCCAATCTTTCTAACATTATATTGATGCTTTAGAGCATGTGGCCACCGAAGCAGGTGACATTTTAATATTATTAGTTATTTCATAAGTGTTAATATGATCTATCAAAGGTGACAGCTGTATATAACTAGACTTGACGCCTGAATACATGAAAGTATATCCTATTTACTTTCAAGATGTCAGATAAAGAGAGTTTTTATGAAGATAGCCCACTAAGGGGGGATGAAAGGGGACACGAGAAAAAGCAAGTGTTTTTGCAGTTTTTATAGCAAAAATTTTTTGGTAAAAATAATTAAAATATTGCTTTAGTACAAACATAGAATTTAATTTTCTTCACAAGATGGCCTCAAAATTTATTGAATATCTGATAAGGGTGTCCTGGAATTTAATGATAGCTTTTCCTCTTCATTTAAAAAGTTTGTTAGATAATGACCCCATGCTCATGACAGATATTTGGAACTGTTGAGGTCACCATGTGAAGAAAATCAAACTCTATGTCTCTACTGAAGCAATATTTTAATTATTTTGGCCCGAAAAAAGTTTTGCCATAAAAACTGCAAAAACACTTGCCTTTTCTCACGTCCCCTTCCACCCCACCTTAATCTCTCCCTACACCAAGTGTCATTTCCCTGCAAGTTTTTTTTTTCAAAAGAAGAATAAAAATGGTCATTTCTACTTACTATATTTTTTCAAACTTTTCAAAGAAACATAAAGGAAGGGGTGCTATGCCGTTGTGCTACATACATTGCTAGATATATTTGTTTGTGCCAAATCTGACTACCCATGCAGTCATTTGATTATGCTAATATGGTGAGGATAAGTAAGGTAGAATTTTGAGAAAATTTACACGCATTTTCTTGGATGCTGGGTGGGAGACTTTTTACGGAAAAAATATATTGAATACACCTGGACGGATCTATAGCCCCAACCTACCTTTAATCAGCAAACGAGACTATACAAGCTTTCTAGACGGCGCGCCCACCGATGCGGGTATACATTGATATCCTTGCTGCGCTTAACTGAATAATTTTTTTCTACTATTTTGTCCTCAAGTGTTTTATAACCGAAACAATTATTATATTGCTCAGTTGAATGATTTCAGAGCCAAGGTTGCTTATGTAAGGTATTTTTATGTTATGATCTGCCAATTTCCTACAACTTTTAGCTCAGAGACACTGTTAGGGAGATATAACAGGAATTAGTAAGATAAGCAGTGTTTGATTCTAACCCTCATTTCCCCGTCATCCTCAATCTAAAATATTGTGAGAGTGAAACCTTAGAGTAGATTCCAGGGGTCTGGAACTTTTTTGAGAGAAGTGTCATTTTTTTTCTGATAAAAATAATTAAGAAGAGGTGACCAGAGCTTAGACTGGCATAAGTAGGGGTTACGGGGATATTTGTAAAGTATTAACGTAAAGAGGTTTGATTAAAAATGATAATTTAACCTTTTTCTTAAAAGTTGAAGAGTCGTGGCTATGTATTCAAAGAGTGTCAAGTTGCTGACCCCTGGAGTAGATCATTTTAACACCGAAACGGGCTTAGGCAGTGCTAGAAATAAGATTTTACTTTTATTTTAAGTCTACAAGATGGTTATATGGTTTCTGTAGAAATAAACAATTATTTAAAAAATAATTGACCTTAACATCATTAGATTGGTTAATTAATTAAGTCATTTTTACCAAATCATTTAGCCAAACACTAAAAGAAATAATTTCCCCCCGTGTATATTATTGAACATAACTGTGTAGTTAATAAATAAATTCCCTTTTCTATAACTATTTACTAATATTATTTTAGTAAAATTAACGCGTAGTTTTCAATATTTAATGATAAACAATTTGTTTATATTTGACTTTCTTAGCTTCATTTAAAGCTCATTGTTTGAAAAATAAACTTGTTTACTTTAAATTTCCTGAATTAAATATCGTGTTGTATTAACAACAAGATTGAAGTATCCTTTATTTACACTTTTATTTATATTATTGTCATAGCATCTTTATGCCATATATCATGTAATGTCATGATTTTATACACATATTTTAATTAATTCCTATTTAAATATTCAATAATATGTATTTTTGTAATTCTATTTTATAAAACTATTTTCGTGGTATTGCGACACTCCATTGTCCTTGTCTCATTCTAGACTGGCAGGTACCTCCAACTGGATTTTGGAAATTTGTGATAAAGGTAACCCTTGGAACCAAAGTAAAAAATATTTTGAGCCAGCACTATAGATGTGAAATAGAAATTCCACCAAAAAATTATCACTTAAGTTTTTCTGAAAATAGTTTTCAGCATTAAAAAAAGTTCAATTAATCTACTTTTTTTTTAGAAAAACACTAAGCTATTTAATGAAATTAATTAAATCTAAATACCCCAGCTTTTAAAGTTTCCACTTCATTCAGGTCAATCATAAATACGTTAACACCGGAAACATCAACTAATATTATAATAAAATCCTTTACGCCAACATCCACTTTTCCCTGGTATTCAATCATTTGACAATTTTACAATGTGGCATAGTTTATGCTCATATCGGAAATCGAATCTCAAACTTCTACCTCAGTAGGCAGACATACCCACCGTCTATTAATTTATTGAAACAACTGGTCACGTGGTGTAATAGACAGTACACCTGGCTACGAGTATAGATGTCCCGGGCTCTATTCCCGGCTGGTACGTTCAGTATTTTTCCCAAAAGGGGAATTACCCCAACGGTCACCAAGGTTTGGTTGGTTAGGCTAAGGCTAGGTTTAAGTGTTTCTGCTGGGTCCACATTCTCATACTCACTATCTCCTTCATCTATGCTCATCTCATCGGGACATGGAAGGAGCTTCCATGGAAAGGATGTATGATTATTACATTTGGGAGTTTGCTGGCAACGATACAGTAGTACTGGCTAATTTTTCCACTATTGGGCTACGATTGAGGACTCCTAGATGCGCAATATTATAATAGTTTACTAAAACAAAATTGAATAGTTATTTATATAATTTAGTAATCACTTATTTTGACCTTATTTACATCACTCATTGAACTCATCAACAGTTTCATATTTCTTGTATGGAGTTGATAAATTACTCGAGTATGTTTGAGAAGAATATATTGAATTGAAAATGTTTTGATACGTTTTATATATGCTCTACATCTTACAACCCATCCTGGCTATCCGCCTATTTATATTAATAGAGTATGAATGAGGAAGGTAGAATTTGATAGGATATCTTCCTGGATAAAATGTCTCATTGCACCCACCTGGAATCCTACCTCCCACTTTCATCACTGGCGTACCAGATCAGTCTAGACACCTTTACCTATGTGGCCACCTGTGTGGGTTTGGTTCAATTGCATAGTAAAAAGGTTGGAGATCGCCATGGCCAAGGAAGCTTTCAACTAGAAGAGGTTACTACTGACCGCCAAGTCGAGTTTGGGACTGAAGAAGTAACTGATGAAATGTCACATTTAGAACATCGCACTATATGGAGCAAAAAATGTACTCTCAGGAAGTTGGAAAATAAATACTTGGAGAGCTTTAAATATGTTACTGGAGAAGACTTGAGAAGATTAGGTGGACAGACAGAGAATCAAATGAGCAAGTCTTAAGAAGCGTGGGTGGTAATAGAACCATTTTGTTTGTAATTCTTCAGTGCAAGAAAAGTGGATCGAACAAATCCTTAGGAGTAACTGTCTTATGCATAACGCCATGAAATGATGGGTTGAGGGAAAGAGGAGCTTAGGAAGAAGTCAGATTCAAATATTAGATGACTTGAGGGAAATAATAAGATTCTGGGAGCTGAAGGAGGAGACAGAGGACAGGGTGCATTGGCGGTCTAAGGTCACTGACAAAAGAAATGGACATGTCTTAAAACATAACACAAAATAATAATAATACTCTAAGAGCCAGGCCAGTTTCCTTTTTAGGGTTCGGCCAGACTGACAAGCGTTTGAGCGAGCCCCGTTATTAGCAGCTAGCTCTCGATAGTTGTTGACGAGGAGGCAAGGTTCGAATCTTGGCTCAGTGAATTGAGGCTGGTTTATGACAAGTGATTTATTGTTGTGGTTTTCCCATCCTCTATCCATGCTAATGGTGATTCTTATTTGTAAAGACCTACTTTGATTACAATATTGAAGTATTTTAACACCTCAGTTTTATATATATATACATACAGGTATGGTTTATGTTCTTACCAATTACATTAGGCCATTGGTAGCAAGTGTGCTAAGCCTATCGATAGTAATAAAAATGTCAAAATGATAAGTTTTCCTAGCACTCAATGAACCAACATACAATAATATTGCCTAGCGCCTGTAAACTAGATTGTACCATGTCGAGCGTGCGCGCCTGAAAAATAAACCAGTTCTAACTTTCAAGTGCGTGCGCTTTGTCACTCTCTCCAGTATGGCCACCTCTCATTACAACCAATGTGTTATATTTTATATTTTAATCACTTGCGCGCTCGCTCGCCCAGTCTGGCCGTCCCTTTATACTTATATCGTCTCAAGTTATTGCGTGTGCTACACTAAATAAAAGACGACCCCACCTGGACCAGAAACTGGTCCATTTCATGTTGGTTTAGGTAGGTGTCGTCGAGCATTTAATATAGGCGTTCACTTGAGGCGTGCTAGGTTTGACTATGAAACTGGATCTAAGGGCTCACTTAGTTCTGGCTAAAATATCATTATTTTAATTCAAAGACAAATCAGCTAAAGAAAATTTCCATAGTATTTCAATGACAAATCTGGCAACACTCAGGACGTAAGAGGGTATAGTTAGCTAGTTTTACGGGATCTCACTATCGTTCGCTTCAGGTGATGATGAGAAAATAAATTGCATTAAAATATTCCCGATATAACTGTTCCAAATGGAAACTCAGATTTTCAATCAGGTGTCAGGCACGATATCCATGACCAGGAGTAGTGATCGAATGGTCTAACGCAGAGGTCCCAAACTTTTTTTGTACCTTAGAGCCCATTCAAAACTCGGTAGTGTGGCGGGCACCAATTACTTTTTCAAGGAAAATTTACTAACGCCCGCCAGGCTCAGAAGTCAGTCTCAACGTTATCCACACGACCGGTCAACTGCAGTTTCCAACATCGATTGTGACGTTACATGTGGTTGAGGGTAATACTCAAGGCCGTAGCCATGGGTACAACCCTCTTCAAGTTGACGAAAATAAATTTTAAAAATACTGCCTTATTTACAGTTTTAACGAGACTAATTAAAGACGCAGGATATTATTTAACTACTCACTACCATTTTGGTGATCGGGTACATTTTTAAAATATGTATTTATTTTGTGTTTATTCAGCTAACAAAGACTGGTAGACCCATGTCAAGATATTTACAAAGGAAATAGGAAGTATTAGGATGGTATTAGTGAGTGTCAAAGAGAATGATGGAAGGGGGTAGGTCTTTGAGATTAAGAAAAAGCAAAACCATTCCGATTGAAACTACAGTGGTTCCGAGCAAAAGTACACTTTGTAAATGGGTCGGCAAAGAAAGAGGAATGAGTGGGAGAGATTGGAAAGAGGGGGGATTTCAATCACCAACTTCTTGAGAACATCATACTTGGAGATAAGCACAAACTTGATTTTTGTCGGAAAAGTGTCATATTAAAATTATTAGTCAAGAACTTTTCAGCTGTGGTCAAAAAGTGGTGGGCGGACGTAAAAGGCCATGGTACCCGCGGGCATAGGGTTGGGGACCCCGTGTCTAACATGTCACTATATAGTGTTAGGTCTGGATTTCCGGTGACGGGAGACGTGGTTTGGATCTTGGATGGATGCACTGTAGTTTTTTTTCCTAAATGATGTACAAATCTCCCTCCAGGCAAATTTTGGTACACTTGTTCTCTAATTGTACCTTTATTATCTCTATTCCATTAGTGTTATTCTTGTACACCTACAACCTGAACGGGTGCTAAGACGTGGGGAAAATAATTAAAAGTGAGATAGCAAATTGTGTAAAAATATGGCCAGTGTGGTGTGACCGATAAAATTTAAATTTAGCTTTTCAATTCAATGCCAAGCAGTACTACCTGTGTAGTTTTTTTAATATTAATATTATCTATAATATTGGCAACAGTCGCGAACAAAACAGCTTCACTTAGTTTAGATTGCTTATAACAATAGAAACGGATATTAATAATACACAATAACGGTAGGTGCCTATCATTACCAAAATATTACTTTTAGTGAAAGTAGGAAATATCAATCATAATTTAAACAATATTATTGATAATTAGTTGTGTTAAGGAAGATAAAAAAAATGAGTAATTTGTGTTCTATTTCACCGCCATGTTCACGTTGAATCGAGAAAACAAAGGAAACTGTTTGTGCGTAGATACTTTCATTTCTCGAGCAAATCGTGAAGGTGCTCTACTTGAAGGTCGACACGAAACCACCTTTGATCTCAGCCCTAAAGGTCCTTCTCAGTTACATCACCGACCACAGAGGGCAACTACAGAGTGTTCCAAAAGTCCTTATTAAACCTACAGACTGTGTGAGCGATGGACCTAAGCAAAACTTTCCACAGAGGCGACTTGCGACTAGCCAAGTAGGTGAAGGAGCTAGGTTGAGGGCGGTCTCACCTAGAGCTTAGTACAAATATCCAAAACTAGGGGTGTGCAAAGCTTTGAAACAAAATCAGATTCAACTTTACTTCGAACAAAAATTCCGGCTTCGAAGCTTCACCAATAAAAATATTGACAGCTAAAATACTCAATTTATATTCAATTACTGCAATTCCGAGCTGTTATGTATACATTACAATTTAATACTCATGGGGGAAACCTGATCTAATTGAATTGTAGCTTGTGATAGTAGTTTTTTATCAGATTAAAACGAAATATTACAAACAATTGCTCAATAAAACTTTCTTCCAATTAATTTTAGTGCATAAAGTTATATACATACAACAGTTTAATATTTTTTCAAACATAAGACAACTAAAAATATATTTGAATATCATTTATAATTCGAGAATATTTAATATATTTGATTCGAATTCATTTAGAATTGAAAAAATGGACTTCGACAATCCTAGTTAAAACTATCAAATAATGTGTGTTGGAAGTGTGAAAAAGTTGTCAGTAATTTACTCGAGCCAACTTTAAATGATCATTGGAATCTATTTTTTTTTATGGACTGAAAATAAAATCCAGACAAATAATGGCAATTAGAGATGAGACTTTTCTCGGTAACATTCTCAGCTAATTAAACCCCAAGCGAAGGGTAATTCTTTGGCTGCAAGCGATTTTCAGCCGCACGAGTTGCTTACCTCTAAAGAGACGGGCACATTTCTAGATCCACGTATGTCGACCTAACCTCACCTAACCTAACAATTACTTCACATGTTTCCAAAACAGTTGAACGACAAGAACTGAGGAAGTTTGTATAATACGATGAATGTCGACATGAGACGATGATAGTTTCTATCTGAAATTTAAGACGGCATGATAGAAAGTACACTAATAATTAGTTGGACGCAACTCATACCTCTTTCTCAAGTGAGTGTGCCACCATTCGTACGTGTCTCCAAAAAGCCGGCCGCAACTCTTACACGATTTTAAGATCAAGCCACAACTTACCTACACAGATGCTTTCAATAAGGCTTTGTGTATATGTCGGAGTATGTAAGGTATTTATCACCACTTCTTACTATCCGTTTGCTTATATGCTAATAACGTTAATGGCTTTAGGAATGAGGAGGCTATATTTGGAGGAAGTGTATCGGCGTTTGGGTGGGGTGAAAGTGGAAAACTGTTTTGGAAAAAGCCCTCAGTATATCCGGCTGAGATTCGAACCTCAATATCCTAGTCATTGGCAATATGGTCTACTGTGAGAGTGACGCCTTAGACAATGCGGCCATCAAAGCGGATTTTAGTAGAGTATCGATAGTTTTAGTTGAATGGGACCGGGCGTATCTCAAATTATCGAATACTCGAATTATACGAAAAAGCAGGAAAAAATGAAAAATCCATGTTTTTAAGTGCAAAATGTCTGAATTACAGTAGATCCGAAGTTAGTGAAACATTCACCCAACAATCTATGCGTAAGTTGATATTAAAACTGGAATTTCTGTAACAATTGCTGGATTGTATCTCATTTGACAGTGTTTCTGGTATTAGTATAATCAGGAGAAATTAAACTGAAGTGAAGACTTATTTGAATAAAACTTTCCTGAAAGAATAATTGAAAATTTTTCAAAACGGAAAACCTTCTGTCTCCCATTTGTATACAACAAATAATATATATGAATAGTTAATGTATATAATATAATATGTTATGTGTGTGTGTGTGTGAGTATGTGAGTGTGTGCAATAACACATTATCTCCCTTTTTTTTCAAAATACAAATTTTTAATTTTATAGAACTTGTTTAATTTCCTTACTATATAATCTGCTAAAAACCCGAAATTGAAAATGGCGTCAGTGAATTTAACAAACCAAACCAATTAAACATCAAAAACAACCTTTGGCTACGCAACACCAAACAACAGAACAATAATTGGTTATTTAGTTCGCGAAAATCGCTATGACATTTCGTAGAACTTTAATATTAATTTATTAGTTTTTCACTACGACTTTACATCCATCTGAGCTATCTGCTTTTAATTATGATAATGGTGTAGGTATGAAGATGATAGAATTTAGAAGAAATCTAGCCACATTTTTGGTGGGAGAGTGGTAAACCACTTAGTGAACAACTCCCTCAATTAATACCACCCTCCCATCAACAACAAAACAGACTAGATACGTCAGATATTTAGTCTCCGTGCCCACTCATGCGAGTTATATTTTGGTCGATTGAAAGTTAATGTGATGGTAACTACCTTTTGCATGTCGAGTGAGGGGAAGTACTTATTACGTTTTGGCTAAGTATATATTTTTTTACTAAATTTACATTTTGGTCTATTTTTACGCTAAATTTATGTCTGGGGTCAGTGAGGCATCAGACTTCTCATTCATGTGTACCCCATGTATGTAGCTCGTGTTTGATGCATTCTTTATATTTTTCAAAAATCTATTCTGTATAACATGTAACTTTATGATTTACTTAAATTAGGTATAGCTTTACTAAATAACGTCTAGGAAGATAATATTCTGTATAGTTGTCATGGTAGGAGTAAACTTTTTTACATGCGTAACTTAAAAATATATGTCTGGTACTGCGAATAGCCTACTTCTCTAATAGATGACGCCGCCTTTAGATGGAGTAACTGTATGTATAATTAAAGGCAGAATTCTCCTATTATAGTTTCTTAATGATGCATATTTAATAATATTCTACTTTGATATTGTAAAAGATAAAGTATCTAGTGCCGTGTATTAACCTCAATGGCCCATGTTAATATTTTTATTTGTGTCTTTGCTAATACTAATATTTCAATGACTATAGATTCAAAGGATACGATATTTTTAACGGGGTTTATGCGTATCCTCGGTTATTGTAATTATGCTACTAATTTACTACATTTAAAAAATGGTTGTTTGAGAATAAACAGCTTATTGCCAATGTTTATATGTAGTTTTTATAATACTTGCATATTATGATCCATTACTCCATATCTGCTTTATATCTTTTTCCTTCTCTCCGCTGTGTTTACTATATTTGTGTGGAAATCAACATAGGCTGGATATATGGTGATATTCAAATTACGAATGCCTGTAGGATATAATTATTTCCATTAGTTCTGCTTTTTGTATGACTATGTACATTTGTCCATTGCTTGCGCCTTCTATAGATGTAGAGGGAACCATCCGAGCTGTTGGTACAGCTTCACCAAACTGACAAAGGAGTCCATAGACTTCACCAAACTGTCAAAGGAGTCCATTTGCTTCAACAAATTGACAAATTTAAGTAACCCTGATATAGAGAGATCAAACAGCCTTTTCAAACAATTTTAAACAAGTAAACATCATGACCGGCCTCTTGGTCTATTGGTCAGTGCCCCTAGATAGGGATCTAGAGGTCCCGGGTTCAATTCTCGGCGGTGCCATAGGGCATATTCCTCAAAGGGTAACTGTCTCTATGAGCACTATGGACTGGTTAGTTAGACTTAAATTAGGTTTAAGATTTCCACTGGGTGCACACCTTCATAACCACTATCAACACGTCATCTAACTGTAGGAATGACTCGTAGACAACCTGCTATGGTGCATCCTAATCAACATTCGTTTACAAAGAGTAGCTAAGAGTCTACAGACATGCGCCCATATTATTACCACATCTTTCACGGTCAAATAAGTCATAGACTAAAAATAAATAAAAAAATATCGTTTGTCGTGGGCCAGTTAGACTGTTACAATAAATACTGCTGTTAAATATTATTGTGAGGGCAAGCAGAGGTGACGTCACAATACCCAGGTTTATTGTAGTCAATACGCCGATTTGCTGTTTATTACTATTTATTATGTCTTTTTGGAGGATATATACTTGTTCTTTGCATCACATCCTACTACTTAGGTGGGTCATACACATGTAATTACACTACTGGGTAGGGATGAAGAAGGTAGAATTAGAGGAAATACACCTACATTTACTTGAAAGGAAAGGTGTAATACATTCAAATAAACACCATTCTCAGTACACCAACCCATTATTTGAACATGAACCTCTCTCTGTTCTCTACAAACCAGACTAAATAGGTTTGAAGATTAGTCCGCGTGTTCACCGATGTGTGGCTCTGATGTAGGTATTCTATTATTATTATTAGCACCGTGTCTTACTACCCGTTCGGGTTATACGCACTTACGCTAATGTGTAATGGTAGGGTGATTGTGAAAAGAAATGGATGACCTACAGTTTAACGTGTAATCCGAACCACGGTGGAGGCTTGGCATTCCACGCATTCACAAGTTGTGATTAATACACGTCTTATCAGAGGTGAAGGGAGGGTTTGGTAATCATATACATTTGTGCCGGTACCGAGGTCACAGAAGTCTGACACCTTACCTCTAGACCACCAGGTCACCTATTGTAGGTATTCTAGCTTTCGTCTTTACTTTCCCCAATCTCGTCGACTTGAGGAGGAACTCAAACACTCAAAAAATTATATGAATTTAAGAAAGTCTCATCGGTGAACACTTAGACAAAGGCATCAGTCTCTCTTAGTCAGGTATGCTGGGGACAGGATGGTCGGTATTTGAAACTCGGCTGGTTGCATTGAGATATTTTTCCTAAATCGTTTACCCCTCTAACTCGACGTGAATTTGGGTACAGTTACTCTTAGGCTACTAACTACTCTTACCTCCTAATCTCGGATGTGTGGTAAGATGCGGAAAATAATCTATTAGCCTTACAGTCGTTGAGAATCTGTAGCACTTTCAGTTTTCATATTTATCCACACTCTACAGTGGCCGAATAGTCTAAGGCGTCACTTTAGACTTTGATGGGCCTGCTGATAACGGGGATATTGAGGATTGAATCCCGGTTGAGTCTACTGAGGCTCGTTTTTCCTAAATGGTTTACCACTCTCGACTCATGAAAATGCTGGTGAATAACCTCTAAAATGCTTCCTTCCTCATCCCTACCCAATTAGACTAATTAACAAATATGCGTATAGCGGTGATACAGAAAAAGTTGTCATATTTGTAACAACCGGTTTCCATCTGACTAGAATAGTTGAAACTGTATCCTATATCTCCACCTTCTATTCCTAGGTGTGGTCACATTAATGTTAAGGTTATATTACGCCCATTACGTGGCATTGTACGAGGTCCACTTTCACTGCAGACTTTAGACTTGAACTCATAACTCATAACAACCCACACTTTGTAAGCTCGCGCGGGTACTTGAGATATTTACAAATAAAGTACACGTTGCTAGTCATACAAATGTCCTGAGATATACTCATTTTCATTTCAATTTATTTGAGGTATTTAAGAGCGTGCATCACATGCCAATCACCTCTGTGCTGCAGTTGGCTAGAAATCGTAAATTTACACCAATACTATTGCACGTGGAATATTTATTGCTAAACATTAATGAAGATAAATAATAATAATAATAATAATAATAATATAATAATAATAATAATAATAATAATAATACTTAGCACCGCGTCTTACTAACCGTTCGGGTTATACGCTAATGGAGATAAAAGTTAATAAAAGTTCCTAATACTGAACATGGTTGAAATAAATAAGAATTGGATAAAAACTGCATTGAAAAAGCTTTTTTGACCATTTTAAAATGGCTTCAAAGATTGGTATCGTGCACAAATATTAATTCTGTCATAATAGGGACATAATGTAGTAACTAACAATAAATTTTGTCGCTCAGTCCCCATCGTCACCACGGAAAAATTTCAAGTAATCATTAAAATACGAATTGCACTGCGCACATCTCTGGTAAATCGTGGATGTTTAATTTTCCCTTTAAAGCTATTGGTCCTTTTCATTTGGCGTGGGAATGCATAGCCATGGGAACAAACTGTTATCTTCAAGAATTTTTATTGTTTTGCTGTTTTCTTTCCGGAACAGAATAGAAGCATCTTGATTAAGTTATACTTTTTATATACACACACACTCTCTATAATGTTAACAGTGATCAAATATTGATAAAATTGACCTTTTTCAATAGAAAACTGCCGGCTTCCTAACAAAAAATAAGAAAAGTTAACAGTTAATAAACATCGTCACATTATCTTAGAAGGGATTTTGAAAATATTAACATAAAAATTTCACTCATTCTAGAAAATCGTATATTTCCAAACGTATTATTTCTCCGCAAGACCTATCCGGTAGCTAGTGCTATCTACGGTTTCCATGATCCATCTGTTCTTGTTGGTGCGGAAGGATACTTTAGTTGGTTGTGATGCCACGCCACCCACACTTTTCACACTCCTGCCCACCATCCCACAAAATAAGTTTTAGACTTGCACTCGATAGGGCACATCCATGCAGTCCCCCCCCCCCCCCCTACACACACACACACACTTTAAAGATTCAAGTTTTTATGATTGCAATCATTTGTTCTAAGTTTGTTCTGGATTGTTCCGCAAAAAATCTTCGTCTGTTCCGTTTTAATAGGTTCACAAATTATATGTTTACGTTGCCCCCCCCCCCCAACTTCACGATAGCCCGCCACTTGTAAAAAGTCAAGTTTTTATGATCGCAATAGTTTGTTCTTCGTTTGTTCCGGATTGTTTCGCAAAAAGTTTAATTTGTTCCGCATTCGTTCTTGTACAAATGGGGCGTAAACTTGTGGCGCTTTGATTACTCATGAGGGGCTAACTCAAGACAACTCAATTTAGAAATAGTAAGTCCTTTTTATATTCTTGAATACTGCCATTGCAGTTCACCATCATTAATAAAATAATCAGTATGAATGTTGCGTAAAGCAATAGGTGTTTTTTAATGGCATCGAGTTGAATGGTTCATATTATGTAGTCCTTCATAATTGAGGCTCAATAGAACGTCGGGCTCTTGATAATATGTAATTGAAAACTCTCGACCGCACCGTTAAACATTTACCAGCGAAAGGTCACATGATGTGCTTGGAAAGTCCAAATGTCTCATCTCCTATAAAAACATGATACACTTTTGTTTCAAATTTTCCACCAGTTAGTGGGGCTGCTTCGGGAATCTGAAGCGTGCCCTTAGATAGTCTCTTCCAAAAAACAGAGCTCTGGAGAATTTAAGAGTAGGAACTTTTTCTATACGTATCTTAGGGAAGGCGTCTAGATAATATTATACAAATTTCTTCTTTCAGGATTTAATTTGCATAAAAAATGGAAAAATCTCCGTTTAGGTTTTGTAAGGGAGATGTAAAAGATGAAATCCCTAAAATCTGGAATGGGCGCCAAAGATCGACAGTCACGTCTTTCCTTAATCCATTAGTATTCAACAAAGAGTAAGTACAGAAATTTAAATTATTTTGTTTGTAAATTACAATATTGTATGAAATGAAATGTTTAACAAATATGTTATTTATGTATTCTTGACGAAATATTGATATTAAAATAATATTTATCATCCATTAGATAAAATGGCCACATTTTTACATAATTTTTTCTCTAAAGCAACAATAATATAATATATTTCTTTCAATATATAATGAACAACGTTAATTAGGTAACCTCCATACACAATTCCGTAATTAAATTATTTACACGTTGTGGTTTATTCATTGAAATGTTCTTAAATTACAATCTTGAATTGTATACTTGGCAGCATAGCATACAACTACCGAGTCGAAGATGGCTGTGTTTCTGATATCAAGCTAGGTTGTAGCTGACGAATCCACACGTCCATCACAGACTCTGCCTTAAACTATGAGTGAAGAATGACCCTGGGCGTGGAACAAATCCTGGATAGCTCAGTGGTAGAGCCTTGACGCGTTAAACCAACGATCCTGGGTTCGATTCCCCTGTCCAGATGTATTTTTTCAACTAATTTATATTCAACATATAAATGGATAATTACAATAGTCGGCCTAATAAAGGCAAACATTGGACATCCCAAATTGAATCCATAAAAATTAAAACGCTTTACACAACTTAAAGTTATTTACAATGCTCTAATTAATTTTAAAGAGCCCTTACAGTTGCTGAGTGGTCTAACGCGTCACACTCATGTTAGACTGGCCTACTGAGGACGGGGAGATCATGGTTCAAACCTGGTCGGGTGCATTGAGGTTTTTGTCTTAAATGGTTTTCCACTCTCACTCCACGCAAATGCGGTTGGACTTTGTATCATCTATGTCATGGCTGTGAGTAGAGGTACCGTTGGAAAGCTAGATGGTGCTCCACGTAGTGATGACGTCACAAACGCGGAGTGCCAGAAGGGTGACTTGAGTGTAAGGGGAGGTCAGTCTAGTTCTGAGAGCAGAGGTCAGTCATGTGCTTAGTGTGGTTTGGGTCGGGTGGTTAGAAGGATAGGCCGGGTCTCGAGGTTATTGCGGTTCTAAGATTCTTTTGAATATGAGTACAAGAGTTCATTGTGCTTTATTTATAATCCATTAAATCACTTATTAAATGTTGAAATGTACTCAATTTAGAAGTGGAACACTCCTATCCCAAAAACATAAACTTGGATATACATTGTGTGTCCACGTGAATGTTATAGGATTTCTTGGTCTTCCAGGTGACTTAACATTTTTCAACCAAACATAAATTCTATGGTTCGGCCGAGGACCTGTTTTGGTGTGTTTTCCTCAAGGTCCATGAAAATAAGGAACAAAGAGTCCGATTCTGTAGGTAAATTGGACCCGATAGCATGCTGTGATGGCAGAAGTACGTACCAGTATAGTAGTGGCAAATTATTGGTACAACTTCCTCTAAGGTTAACCTTTCTCATCCTGGTCACACTAGCGTAATTAGTACTTAAGTGTGTAGTCCGAACAGGCAGTAGAACGTGGTGCCTAAAAAAATTAAGGATTTTTTTTTTCAGAACTGTTTCTATCATGAATGAGGGTGACGAG
>JBCFYV010000100.1:20268589-20282985 GCA_039000515.1 Timema cristinae | reverse complement strand
CCAACCCCTTTAAATGTTCGTGTTCGTTGTTCTGTTATAGTCGGCGGGCTTAAATACGTTGCATAAATTGACACTGCTGGAGAATTTAAATTGAAAAGACTCGAAATAGTAGATTTAAAACAACCTGATAAAATTTATGGCAATACCCAACAAAAACAATGAGGACGTATTGATCAAAATAAGATGTGTGATAAAAATTGAATAATAGCCTAAAAAAGGGAAAAATTCCCTGACAATTACATTTGAATCCAAAATTAGAAAAAATTGTTTTTCCCCAAAATAGATTGAAAATTTCCCGCATGAAGTGAATAAAGGGGGGCCCTACAGCCCGCAAAGGGGTTGGTTGTGCACGTGATTCAGAACTTAAAAAGATAAATTTGTTTTTTATTATTTGGGTTTTAATTTTTATTTTCTAAACCAAGACATAAAGACCAAGGAAATTTTGGGGGGTTAGAAAAGGAAGGTATGTACTTTCTAAAAATCACATAATATTTATTTGGGGGTTTTATTGGTATTTTAAACCCAAAAATTATTTTAACTGAGCCCGACGTCAAACGCAAAATTTCGCTATTCCCTTGTGGTTAATTTATCATTGGGTGGGGTAAATAAAATTTTTCCCGTTTAAAATTAATTCTGTAAGACCGTGTTCAGGTATTTCCCGGAAACCTAGGGGAAAGGCCTTTAGTAATGATAAATTTCCGAAAAAAAAAAACCCATTCATTCAACCAAAGCTCTCCCTTTCATTTATTCCGAATGTAAAGTTGCTTTTTCGCCTTCCCAAAAGATTAAACGTAAAAATGAATTAATGTTCTCCCTTTTGTTTAAATGGAAGGTACCTATTTTCCTACGCCACTAGTTTGTAGCGACGATTTTAACGTTGGTCCCTTTCCCAAGCATTTATGCACTTAATTATCCACTATGATTTTTTCATTTGGGGTGTTTTTAAAAAGGTGTATCATTAAAAACGAAAGTCGACAAACTTTTGGACAAGCATGCGCGAACAAGCGGCTAATCCCGAGAGCGGGTTGTTGGCCTAATTTACGAGTACGCCGGTAGGATAGTGTCCACTTTTCATAGAAAGGGCTTTAAGGAAATACAAAACATTTTCTCGTCTAAAATTATTTTTTTACTATTTTATCACCCGCTCGGGGGCATATTGGTAACGCGTTATGGTTTTAGCTCGTTTGCTGAAGAGGGGAATCGAGGTTCAATCCGGTGGGTGAACTGGGGGGGGGTTTTTTTCCTAATGGTTTTCCACTCTGCCCCCACCAAATGGGGTTCACTTCCTCTATTTAAGCCTCCCCAATACCTAATCCATTAGCGTAATTAGTATTTAAAGCGTATAACCCGAACGGGTAGTAAGACGCGGTGCTAAATATTATTATTATTATTTACTATTTTATCAGAGTTATTTTAAACTATCCAAAACATTAGCTCAATCGGTAGCATATTTGTCTACTGAGTTAAGGGTTCCGGTTTCAATTCCCTACATGGCTGGAAAATGTATCGTTGGTGAAATGTGTGCTTATACTTTCACATTGATAAATTAACGGCCTGGACTTAATGTTGTGTCTTTCTTAGTCTTAAATTAGATTTGAAGGCATATGAGGCTACGACAGGCTTAGCAAGCTGGTAGTGGAAAATAATGGCTTGTACATAAAACTGACCTAGACAACAGACTGGAAACAATAATGGATGTAAAGTTTTCTTAAACCGCCTCTGGGCTCCAGTAGTCTAAGTTTCTGACTACAGATCTTGTGGTCCCGGGCTTAATCTCTGACACTTATAGGGCCCCTACACGGTCAGTCAGACTGTCAGTATTAATAAAGTAATAATTAATACTGACAGTTGTACTGACAGTATTACTGACCATGTTCTCGTACTCATCAGTATTTCCTTCAGTCTCAGCAGCAAACAAGGACTGCCTCAGCCTTTTCCTTATCATCCATGTTGTTGTAAGTTGCATGAAGGAGCTGAGACTGATAAAAATAATGAAACGAAGACTGATCGTGTACGGGCTCATTGTAAATACTGATGCATACTGACAGACTGATCCTGTAAGGGCTCATTGTAAACACTGATGCATACTGACAGACTGATCGTGTACGGGCTCATTGTAAATACTGATGCATACTGACAGACTGATCCTGTAAGGGCTCATTGTAAACACTGATGCATACTGACAGACTGATCGTGTACGGGCTCATTGTAAATACTGATGCATACTGACAGACTGATCCTGTAAGGGCTCATTGTAAACACTGATGCATACTGAGAGACTGATCGTGTACGGGCTCATTGTAAATACTGATGCATACTGACAGACTGATCGTGTACGGGCTCATTGTAAATACTTATGCATACTGACAGACTGATCCTGTACGGGCTCATTGTAAATACTGATGCATACTGACAGACTGATCGTGTAAGGGCTCATTGTAAACACTGATGCATACTGACAGACTGATCCTGTAAGGGCTCATTGTAAATACTGATGCATACTGACAGACTGATCGTGTAAGGGCTCATTGTAAACACTGATGCATACTGACAGACTGATTGTGTACGGGCTCATTGTAAACACTATGCATACTGACAGACTGATCCTGTAAGGGCTCATTGTAAATACTGATGCATACTGACAGACTGATCCTGTAAGGGCTCATTGTAAATACTGATGCATACTGACAGACTGATCCTGTAAGGGCCTTATTACAAATTTTATGTGAAGCATTGGGCTTAATACGGTGTCAACTCAGCCTCTTATGGGCAAATGAGGAGCTAATTGAATGAAGAAGTAGCAGCTCCAATATAGAAAACTAAGAATAACTGAGCGTTGTGCTGACCACAAGACACCATCGATCCGTAGAAATTGGCACTATCTTCGCCAACAGAGGATGGCCTCTCGGTCGGTATGGCTCAAATGCGCGCTGATGCCATGGCATTTTTTTATTAGTGTTATTTTATAGGTATTTATATTATCTATCAAAGGTGACAACTGAAGATCACATGACTTGACGTATGAAGATATGAAAGTATATAATTTGCTTTGAGAATGAGGGAAAAACCATTTAAAGAAAGCAATCTCAGCCATTAGGGTGTGTGAGAAACTTCAAAAGGTCGAAGTTGAAGGTAAATTCTTTTTCGCTTTGACTTGGACGCCCACAATTATCCTCGCATCTTCCAAACATTTCAAAAGAAGAAGGAAGTTTCTGTAAATTAGTGTGTAAGTCGTATGCTGATGTGATCATTTGGTTTAGAAAATGCTCTTAGATTATTGGGTCTACCATTAATTTTTCCAACAATATCATATTACTCGTTAGATTAATTACACTAGTGGGGTAGGAATGTGGAAGGAAGAATTTGGAAGAAATATACCCACATGTGCGCAGAAAGAGTATAAAATTAATTAGTATCAAAAATTCTCACTAAACCCGAAACAGAGTAGATCCCAAACCTCCCCATCAACGTCAAACTAGTCTAGATAGCTATTGGAGCACGTGTTCACCGATGCTAAATACAGTCAACTCTCGATTCTACGACCTTTCACGGTTCCCTGGAAAAGGGTCGTTATTTCGAAGGGGCCATTATTGGAATTTTAACAGATTTTAGATTTTGTTCCACCCCTGACCTTCATACGAAAAAATTGCATTTCTTAGACAACAAATAGCGTGGGTCATCAAAAATCGTTCACAAAATCCAACAAAAAACGTAACCAAATCATAATAACAATGTTAAACAATAGCATGGGTCGTCAAAAATTGTTCACAAAATCAAACCAAAATAGTAACCAAATCGAGAATCGAAATAACAATGGCAAAAGCAAGCCAGGTGCGTGATGTAGTGGCAGTCGCGCGCGGGGAAACATTGTCTGCTTGTGGGAGGGGGTGGACAGAGTCAAGTGCATATTGGCTGGCATTGATGAGGGTGGTTATTTTTATACCTGACCCACCCCAGTTACAGTAATACAGCGCTCACAAAGATAATTGCGACGAAGCGACCTAAATAAATGCAACAAACACATTTTACAGCCGATTTCCTTAAACTTTTCAACCTTTTTTCCCACATTTTCACGGTTCCCCAAAAAAGGGTCATTACTTCGAGAAGGACGCTATTCCCAGGGTCGTAGAATTGAGAGTTGACTGTATATAGTTGTACAAATTAGAAGGTGTACGGTTTTGAGGAGTATTACGAGTGTTTGGTGGAACTGCGGTACTCGCGTGTTTTTGGTCTCGTTTCTAAATAGTGTTTTATCAGCCTATTCGGGTTCCACGCGTTTAGGATAGATTAATCTAAGGGTTAGGGATGAAGAAGGAAGCGTTTTAGAAGCAACGAAGCACCCTTGGCGAGTTGACGTGCTCATACACTAAGAATGAACGAAAGTTGTTCATACGGCTCATCAAGTCCGATGCCATACCCTGATTCTGGTTGGAAGACAACTAGAGAAAATTCAAATTTATTTCTTTGCGGCCAACATTGATAACATTTTACTATATTATTAGTGTTATTTTATAGGTATTGATGATATTTATAGAAGTGACAACCGCAGATAGAATGAATTGTATAAATATATTAAAATTGTTTTAGTAACTTCAGTAACTACCAGATACTGTTATTATTAGCACCGCGTCTTACTAACCGTTCGGGTTATACACACAGATACTGTTCTTTCTACCAAAATCATAGTATACACTAGGCATTAGCATGACTGAAGTTTGCCTATTTTATTATATCTTAGGTTGTTGCTTTCTTTACTGATATTGATCACTGTACCTATATAGTAACCCTATGATTCGATATCTTTAAATGTTTATAACAAATTATCATATGTTGGTGACTAATATTCTTTATTGTTGATAGAATTATTCCACATATTGGTGATTGTTGCTATTGTATTGTTTGATGCTCATTGGTGGGGTACTTTCGTAGGTGCTGATATGTGTTTTCGAATTCCTACTACCATAAAGTAAGTAAGTCGTCCTAATATATTTAAATTCGTGACTTTTTGTAGCATGTTTTCTGAACTAGCACTTTTGAAATTAAGATTTTTTTTAGTACCACATTTTACTACCTGTTCATGCTATGCACATATGTGCTAATTATTCTAATGAGCTAGGGATGGGGAATGTTGCATTTAAAGTAAGTATACACACATTTCCATAGAATGAGAGTGGAAAACCATATGGAAATAAACACCTCAGTATACCTGACTAGGATTAGAACCTTGGTCTCCCAGTCATCGGCAGTCTAGTTTAACAAGAGAGTGACACCTTTAACCACACGGCCATTGAAGCAACTCATATTGAAGATTTGTAAATCTAAAAGTGTACAAATTGCTGTAGTTGAATTTTGAGTGTGTTATATTCAAGAAAATAATCAAGATTGGTTCCATTATAATAATATTTCAAGATACTGTAGTAAAATTATGTTCTAGGAAAATAATGAGAGAATATTGTAACTCTTTTAAGATTCATAGTTTGTTGTGTCAATACATCTATACATAAATAGCCGACTTTTTACATTACATCCATTATTGTTTCCAGCCTGTGGCTGAGTCAGTTTTCTATCCAAGCATATATTTTCCACTACTGGCCTTCTAGGCCTGTCCTCGCGCCATACGCCTTATAAATTTAACTTAAGACTAGGACAGGCACAACATCCAGTCCCCAGATGTTAGTTTATCAATGTGAAAGCGTAAGCCCACATTTCATCAATATAAATAGCCTATACTAAATGATGTTATTTGGTCCTTCAGTGCCAGTAGGCTACTTAATGTTAGGAAATCAAACTCTCTAACCCAGTGGCACATTGTAATTATAATTTAGTAGTGTCACGTAATAGCAACCGAGAGAAAATACACATTAGGAGCCACAAACTGGGTACGAGCTTAGAATTATTTATACCGAAATATTATTTGGGCTATATTTAATGTTCTAAAGTAAATGCACAATACATTTTATGCGATACTTTGTCTTAAAATGTGTATTTATATATGTTTTTTGGTACACTCTGCTCTGTTGTAGATTTATTGTTTGAAGAATATCTAGATAGAATCTATACGAGTCAAATAACTTAAAACATAGGTTGATATTCATAAAGGCTATCTATATGCAATAGTCAAACTCGAGACCCTTGGTTTAGCGAGTTGCATCCCTGTGTTTAGGTGATATGTATATAATTATATACATATATATTATATATATAAACACATTAGGGTTCTGTTTATTTGAAACCCTAAAAACATATTTTTTATTTTTTGAATAGGCATTGTGTTCTTATTCATGATAAACGCATATATATTATTTTATATAATTTTTAGATAAGTTTAAGGGGTCGCTACCAGGTCATGAAATTTGAGAATTTAAATAAAAAGAGCACAAATTAGTTTATATACATATATTTCTTGGATACATATAAAATTTACTTATTTTGGTTTATTGATATTTATGTATGTTTAACAAACATATATGAATAAAACAACATGCTTAAACATTGTTTAAAATAAACATTAATATTAGGATAACAAAGTACATATTCCCATTTCAGGGCATTTATTTCTGAATTGTTTCACCATTAACCACTACTGTTTTTATTCTTCAAATGAGTCATATAATTTGTTGTATTCCTCCATCAATGATACTCCTCGTTCTGCATTATTGTTAACAACCATAATTGAGTGAACAATTTCTTTACTTGTCTCATAATCATCATTTTCTTCCCAAATCTATACATTCTTCCATAGAAAATTGATGAAATACCTGCTATTCGGAAAATCTTAGAGGGTGGCCAAATACAAAATCTTCTATATTTTTTTTATCAACAATTCAGGATCTATACATATATGTTTCCTTGGAGACTCCATTCCTTCATTTTTCAAGGCGTCCAACATCTTCCGCTTTGTCAGAGTTGAAACTTTTTCTTTAATAAAAGATAACGTAACCAGCTCCTCTGATAGATGGCCAATAAACTTAATGGAAACTGTGAACAACGATTGAGTTACTGTCTTGTGGTTTTTCTTTTTAGATTTTCAGGAGCTGCAGAGCTTTTCTAGGTGCCAAAAACGAAAAGGCTGCTTGAAACCAGAGTGGTATGTAAACTTTTACTGTCAAAATGCAAATTCACAAATCCCTTTCTCTTCTCTCTTCGTCAGCTTGAAATGATCGCTAAATAAATACACCTTAAATGAATACATTGGTTTTGGCTCTATATAGCATGATGAAGTCCGGCAGGTGCTCTTAAATACACCTTCTAGGAATATAATAGTAAGATAGTAATTACTTGTAGTCATCTCGAGGTTGGAACTTTTCAAGTTCCTTCTGGGATAAAGAGATCATGTCATTGGTAATATTTTTGACTTCACTTAGGGTAGAAGCATCAGAAACGACAGTTTTAAACTCAGTATTTTCAACAGTGTTTCATGCGTTTTTAAATCTTTTTAATAATAATATTTCTGGACTAGTTAATTCCCAAGCCATTAACAGCTATTGCGTATAGCATGATCTCCATGAAATGAGTACGACAGCTCAACCATATCATTTATTTGTCCATCTTTTGTTCCAAAAGAATACATGCCCTGACTTTGGTACAGTATTTACTACTGTAGTGTCGAAGATCATACATTTAATCTAAAAAACTTTTGAAGGTGCTGAATTTTCTGTTGCAGAAACAAGTTTTTGAACAGCGAGAAGTTGATCCACACACTTACCTGGTACCACAGTTGCAAAGCGATGCACGTTTTCATGTCCGGATGTACGAGTATATTATATATATTTTGCCATTCCAGTGATTAGTGACTTCTGAACGTTTAGCCTTACTTTATAAGTTTATACCTTCATTTACATGCACCTTAATATTCTAACAAACATAAAACAAAACTTAAACACAAGTTACTTGACTACTTAAATATAACATCATGGACTCGTTTACACATAAATAGAAACTCAAACCTACAAACACAACAATTAGATAGATTGAGTGCGATGTTATGAGAGCATTGAGGATACAATCTAAAACCTACTGGCGGCCAACCAATGCTGTATGGAAAGGGAAAGAGAGGGCTTAAGGGAGTGAGGGTGGGACGTGGGGTAGTCCTCGGCAAGGGAAATTGTGGTATAAAAGTAATAACCAATTCGTGGCTCAGGCTCTCACAATATCTGTTAGATGAATCACTTCAGTTAAAATGACCAATTTTTACAAAACTTTGATGAGGTTAGCGACCTCTAGAATTCAATTAAATCTGATAAAATTTAAATTAAACCTATTTTTCAACAAGGAGAACAAAATAGCAGGGTGCCCCCAATGATATTTTAAAAGTTGAATTCTAAGCCGCACTCTAATATACATATAATATACATATTATACATATATGTATAAATAAATATATAAATATTTGACCTCGATGGTCTAGGGGCAATGTTATCACCTTTGGTTCCGATGTGTGTAGCTTCAAACCAATTCGAGGTCGACGGATCTTACTTCAGCGATTGTGGCATGTCACAGAACCTTATGTCTAAGGTATGGGAACATGTTTTTTATTTTTCGGAAAAATTGGTAGACTTTTTTGCACTTGTTCATAGAAATTCAGTGCAAAAAACAACGGGGAACCACCACACTTGCTCCCCTAGTACATGGGAAGCACTAACCAGCCAAAGAGCTGAAACCATGTCAGATCCGATGCATTTAAATTACATCAATCCAGCCTTCGGGTTGTTGACTTAAGACGTTCATATAGCGGGCCAACTCAGTCTCCCAGCTCGGCGTGGTATGGAGGAAAAGTGAAAAGAAACACAAGATATGCCAGAAATGTGTGTAGTGCATTGTATTGAATATCACTCGACATTTTCCGTGGTGACGATGGGGGACGGAGTAACATGTTTCTTGTTAGTAACTACAGTATGTCCCTAATGAGACATAATTAAATTTGTGCTCAATCTTATCTGTGAGGACATTCTAAAATGATCAAAAAGGATTTTTCGATGCAGTTTTTATTCAAATATCATTTAATATTTCACAATGTTTAGTATTAGGAACTTCTATTAGCTATTTATCCCATTAATGTTTAATCAGAAATAATCAAGTGCAACAGTGTTGGTGTAAATTATACGATATCTAGCTGACTGACTGTATCACAGAGTTGATTAGCAGGTGATGTGAGCTCTTAAGAAGTTTATATATATATATATATATATATAATATATATATTATATATATAATAACCTAATTTATATATAAATAATCCCTAGTTTACATTAACCTAATTTGCAAATAACCTATTAGCGTCTAATTTCAAATTACTTTATTGTAGTGCCTAATGTACTAACATATATTATAGTGTGCATTAAAAGTATCACATTATAAAGGAAATGTACCCGAATATGCAAGTAAGAAGATGTGGAATGTATAGGGAAAATGCCGTCATTATAATATGCGACCATAATTCTAAACCTGATTTCTCAGTTCTCTTTTGCGAGAATTACGATTTGGCCATCTTAACCCGTAGGTTTTTGTTCCTAATACTAATCGACCATGATCCAAGTGAATTGCTGAGGAGAGAAATTAGTTTTAATTATTAACATGCATTATAAATCATTGAAATGTACAGCACATTCCATTTCTATTGGAAGGGAACAGTCTAACCTTGACTGATTACATTATGCTATTATCTACACCAAGAGTGTGAAAACTTACTTATATGAAACCCAAATTAAAAACAAAAATATTTGGTGAACAAAATACTTTTATTAATTAATTTTTCTTCAAAACTCTAAAAAATAAATAAATTATAAGCACACATAATATGTTTAAATTCATGCAGAATGCAAAACAACCATAAATACCTCAGTATATTTCTAAATTCATTGAGAAGATTTATCTGGTGGGGTGTGAGATGAGTGAAACTGAGTGGGTTACTTTCAAGAGAGAAGACAGATACTCATCAGTAATTGATTTCTAAGATCAGGTTACATTAGTTTCGTGGTTGAAAAAAATTATTATTCGTATGAATATGATGATGAAAACAATGCCATGCATTTTTAGGCAGAATTTACCACTTTATGAAAATTTAAAAATGACACCTGGACACGAGAATCGAACCCGGGACCTTTGGATTAGTGCGCCAATGCTCTAACCACTGAGTTGTCTAGGAAATTGTCCCATGCTCAAGGTCATTATTAACTCATATTTTAAGGCAGAGTCTATGATGGACGTGCGGAAATCGTCGGCTACAAATGTGTGATTTATTAAGATCACGAACTATCAGATAACGCACCCATGTTCGACTCTGTAGTTGGCTGGTTGCATCCACTTGTACAATTATTATAATTATATTAGTAGTGGTAGAACATTGGCGTACTAAGCCAAAGGTCCCGGGTTCGATTCTCGTGTCCAGGTGTCATTTTTAATTTTCAGAATATGTCAAATCCTAACTAAAACCAATATAATAGTTTTGGTTATTTGATTCTTAGAATCTACCAAGTTTGTAAATGTTGATCCTAACATGGTTCTATACAAATACAGTTTTATTGTGTTTAAAAAAGCCTGCTTGACGAAGACAAACAATTTAAATTATTCATCCCGCGGTCCGGATTGAACACACCGGTAGGCCGTAGTTTACCTATCCCTGATCTGCACCATAATGCAACTAAGCAAGGTTAACTTGTTTTTTTATCACTTTGTCTTACTACCTGTTCATGCTATACGCATAGCCTATATGATAATTACTCTACTGGGGTAAGGATGAGGAAGGAAGCATTTTAGAAGAGTTAATCTAACAGCATTTGCGAGATAGGAGAGTGGAAAACCATTTAGTAAAAACAACCCTCGTTAGACCCAACCAGGACTCGAAACCCAACCTTACTGTCACCAGCAGACCAATATACCACGAGAGAGCCTTAAACCATTCGGCCACTTAAGTAGGCGATAAGCTGTTCCAGGTTAAAAGGGAGCAGTAGAGGCCAGTGTGCCTGGTTACGAGTCTAGGCGTCCCGGCTTCTATTCTCGACTTGTACCTTGTGTATTTTTTCCTGGAAGAAGACTTACCCCAATGGTCACCAGGTTTGGTTGGTTAGACTTAAACTATGTTAAATGTTCCTACTAGTTCCATACCCCCATACTCACTATCGCCCCATCTCATCGGGATATGGAAAAAGCCTCGACGAAAAGGATGTACGATTAGTAGACTTGGGCATTCCCTGGGCAACGGTACATTAGTATCGGCTAATATTTATACTACTGGACTACGATTGTTGTAGCACAAATGTGGGGTACTATTATTAGCTACATATAAGAGGTAAAATAAATGGTATGGAACTCCACACGGACTTTCTCACTCCATTGTTTAAAAATGGAGATATGTACTCAAAACTCGTAATATGTGAAACGTAATAATATACACTAGAAACCCGAGCAAAAATTGCGCTTTACTAACGTTAAACAATTTTTGACTCCCGGATTTAAATTTTATCATTTTATATAAAAAAAATGTCCTCACTAGTAAATTTGGACAAACAAAAAAAGAAAAGATCAATATCGGGTCCACAAGTGTCAATAATTCATGTTAAATTTCAACTTTCATTTAAAATTTTCGACATTTTATTAGGGTTTGCACATCTTATGGTTATCGCATTTTTATTAAATTCCTCATTTATAAATTTAGACCAATAAAAAAGGTAAATATTGACTTTTGATAATAAAATGATAGAGATATTTAATTGCTGTACAAAAATGTCTTCTAAGATATTAAAGAAAAAAGAACATAAACTTTTTGAGGGACCTACTTATCTACTTAATCTATGGAATTAGAGAATTATTGCGTTAAAACTTAAGTAATATCCCTGTACAACGAAAGCTCACCAATTTGTTTTAGTATATTTGATTTTTTAAAGATATATTTCAAAGAAAAGCTTTTTATTTTTAATAGTACTAGAATAATTTTGCAATGATAAGTAATTTAATATCTCAGGTAGTTTCAGAGATATGATAAAAAATAATAATTTACGTATCTGACCTGAACCCTTAAATTATTTTGCCAAAATATTGAGATTGGCCATTGTGTTTGGAATATTTATAAATGTTTTGAAATGAAATTTAATCAAAGTCATTAGAGCCGATTTTGAGAAAATCGATTTTTTTCTCTTTTTGCCCTTCAGTAAGCTGCCCTTAATTTTAGGGTTAGATATCCAATTCCAAAAGCCCTTCGGGGAAACTCTATTAAAACCCTAGATACCAAGTCTTAGCCTGATCGGTAAAATAGTTTAGGCTCTAGTCGGAGGTATAGACAGAAAGACCGATGGAAATTCAAAAACCACATTTTGGATTCGGGTGGTCAAGAAACTTCAAAATTCATCATTTCGAGTTTGATTTTTTGGACGATCACAATACTTGCTCTACCTGTAAGATAGCGAGAAAGTAAAAACTAGCGCTACCAAATCACATGTTCTTACGTTCGAGTCTTTTGTAGTTAGCACTAAATCTGTGCCTGATGGTTCATTATTTATCATGGAATAATATATATATATTTATATAGTAAATATTACTAAACCTTACATATCCCCTAGGATGATTTCACGTACACCAGGTTTTGGAAGCGTCACTCATACAATATACTTTACTAACGATGATGGGGATATCTTAGTTCAAACCCCGGTCGGATGTACTGAGGATGGTTTTCCACTCTCCATACACGAAAATGCGGGTGCTATTTCTCTTAATTTGGCCTTTCTAATACCTAATTCATTAGCGTAATTATTACATAGGCGTATAACCTGAACATGGTAGTAAGACTCGGTGCTAAGCATAATATTTGTTTTTATAGGTATTGATAATATACATATCAAAACCAACAGCCGAAGAGCACATGACTTTACGTATGAACACGTGAAAATATTGGACTGTACCTACCCTGGCTATCAGCATATTTACGTAAAATGAGTAGGAACATGAAAATTTGCGTGAAGGAAGAGTGGGAAACTATTTAGGTAAAACCACCTCGGGTTATTTCGCTAGGTCTCGAACCCGTACCTTTCCACCACCAGCCAACTAAACAAGACGAAACTGACTTATTTAACCACATGTCTAACTGTAGAGATATATCATAATTAATTAAGTCAGTTGAAGTAAGATTGTGATTCTAGTTTAAAAATTAATCAACTATCCGTGTCTTTTGAGGTGAAAAGGCTTCCCGCCAGAGGCGATCGAGCAGCTTTATTATTATTCTTGTAAATATTACAAAGATGCACGTGTAATTGTATCACAAGAGCTATTGGCTAAACACCATTGTAAATACATGGTTATACATTCGCTTGAAGGTTTTCATATAATGGTTTTCAATGATTTCCTCTTTCGTAACAAACGGTTTGAAAACCTTACGTTATATTAATTGTATACAATTATCAACCAAATAATTAAATCAGCTCCCGCAAAAGGGAACTAAGTCAACATACGCATGTTTTACTTTCTCTCGACAGCTTAGAGAGAAAGTATCGTATTCGTAAAAAGAATAAAAATAAATCGAAATCCATATTTTACTAAATGTCGATGTTTCTTGACCTACTGAAACAGAAAAAGTTGTTTTTGCAATGCCGTTTCTTTGTCTATCTATCCATCTGTTTGTACCTCAGGCTAGAGCCAAAACTATTTAACCGATTGGGTTAAAATTGTTATCTGGGGTATTCATAAGGTTCCTCGGAGGGGTTTTGGAATTAGATTTTAGCCCTAAATTTAAGGGTAGCTTACTGAAGAGCAAAAAGAGAAAAATGGATTTTCTCGAAATTCGCTATAGTGATTTTATTAAATTTTATAGCTAGACACTGTTCATCGCTACAAAAAAAGATGGAAATTCTCATGTTCTCTTTAAAATAACTTTAAGGGTAATTTGCATGAGGGAAATTTTCCAAATTTGATCATTTTTCCGCAACTATTATAGATACTAAATAACTTATCAGCGTAAGGTTGTAGTTCGATTAAAGATAAATACCTTTTATTTTGAATATATTTTTATAAAACCAATAATTTCTGAGCTATATGCCAATATATACTTTTTAATTAAGGTCTTTGAAAATGAATTTGATTCTTATGCTCTTTGATGGACCAATATATTTATTTACCCTTTCTCAATTTTTCTGTAACAGTGTTACTAGTTAGGAATGCCATTGCGTGAGTAACAGTGTTATATTATTTAATTGATGATCTTTATTGTAGTGTTTCTACAATAATGAATATACCTATTATTTCGTTTCACAAATCATAAAAAATTTTAGTCAAATTTAAGAATAAAGATGGAAGAAATTTGTTAGGTGTACTGTACCTTTTTTTTTATCCAATCTATGAATTTTGTGGCGATACATAGATTGGTGAAGGAACTTTAGCCTCACAATGATAAATGAGCTAAGTACCATTCG
>JBCFYV010000100.1:20246089-20263589 GCA_039000515.1 Timema cristinae | reverse complement strand
ACGGATTTATTTCCTTTCCGAAGGAGGGTGTGCTACGGATTTTCATCTCTCAAGAAAAATCCGTCGACCTCAGCTGGGTTTGAACTCATGACCATCACATTTTAAGGCATTAGTTTGATAAAAATAAGTGTTGAAATTTGAATCATACACGTTATCTTGCTTGGGATCAATCTCGACCTGCCGCACTGGGTGAAAGGAGAGGTGAAGGGGCCAATAGTGGTTTTCTATCCTCTCATTTAGCAAATGCCAGTGCAGTTCCTCTTACTTACTCTTCTCATTGCGTTCTTCTTTGATTCGATCATTGATACATTATTGTGTTTCAATGTACCATAAAAATATTTTAGCTCTATTTATTTGTAATAATAGACTAATGTATAAAATATAATAATCACATGTTTATGGTGAGTGCTGTACTTCGTTTCTTAGAATGTTTCTTCTTTTATCAAAAATAAATTGCTGCTGTAGCTTTAAATTTGTTTTCTAATCTTATTAGAAATTTAAGACAGTGCGAGTAAGCTGTTGGTTCTGCTGAAAAATGTCTATGTGATAATTTGTCAACCTCAGTCCACAATCGTGCGTGATCTAGTGCGTGTGTGATGAGATGTGAAGACGTTAATTGATTATACGACTAAATAGAATAGGTGAAATTTTGTTTTGCCAGATATTTTGTTTTTATTTTAGTTTTATTATTATTATTGCTATATTTTAATCAAATCATTAAATATAGTGAATTTTACTATCCAATCAACTTTTTTTTAACAATAATGGTTCGAGGGCGGAAAAAGTCAGTAGTGTGGGAATTCTTTGTGAAAAAAGAAAACAATACAGTGGAATGTTCAGTGTGTAAAAAAGAATATAAGAACCATGGAAATACTACTAACTTGCATGGCCATTTAAAAAGAAATCACCCAACTCTTCGTGACTCGACGACACTTTTGGATGTGATAGAGGGTGATCCAGATTTACCATCGACGTCAATCCAAACTACAAGACTTGATGACCGAGCAACCACATCAGAAACCTCTGCTGGGACGTCTAATGAAGGAATTGTCCTAGCAAAGAGGCCGAGACAAATCTCGTTGGCGGGGGCTTTTCGACGTCAGCAGATACCCGAGGTTAGGAGAAACCATATTGATCAAACTCTTGCTGAAATGATTGCTGTTGATTTTCAACCTCTTTCAATCGTTGAAAATAGAGGTTTTAAAGCTTTTGTTAAAGCGTTAGACAGCCGCTATGAGATTCCGAGCAGAAAAACATTGTCCAGGACAATTTTCCCCCCAGTACTAGAAAAGTGCCGCGTTAAGGTGAAAATGATTCTTGAAGGAACATCGTTTGTCGCTTTGTCAACCGACACTTGGACCTCTGCGAATACCAAAGGTTTCATTACTGTGACAGCGCATTGCATATTTAATGATGAGCTATATTCTCTTGTGCTAGCCACTAGGCAAGTTGTTGGCAGTCACACAGGGGAACACATCACCTCCAACATTCTTGAGATTATGAATGAGTTTAGTGTGAAAAGTAAGGTGGTGGCCATTGTGACTGACAATGCGGCCAATATGAAGAATGCCGTTGACAGATTGAAAATTCCGCACTTGCCATGTGTAGCACACACTCTTAATCTTGTAGTCCAAGATGCACTCAAATCAAATTTAGCTCTAGATGGCATTTTAAAGAAATGCAGAGGAATGGTGACCCATTTCAAAACTAGCATTGTTTCAGGTGATAAGCTTCGAAATATTCAACATCAAATGGGGCTGCCAGAACTCAAGCTAAAACAAGACGTATCCACTAGGTGGAACTCCACGCTAGTGATGCTCGAAAGACTGTTGTCTTTGAAGGAACAGATCTCGGCCGCCCTAGTATCACTTCCTAATTCTCCTGCAGCTCTCAGTGCAGTGGAATGGGATATTCTTGAACAGTGTATCCCTCTTTTGAAACCAATGGAGCTTATGACAGCTGAATTGTCAGGCGAGTCCTACCCAACAGTGTCAAAAGTGATACCTATTGTGCGAGGGGTGCAACATTTAATAAGAAATCTATCACCAACAAGTGAAACCGCCATAGCATTACAACAAGGTTTGAGTGATGGGCTGCTCCGAAGGCTTGCACCACTAGAAACAAAGAAGATTGTTGCAATGGGAACAATATTAGACCCTAGGTTTAAGAAGACCGCTTTTGGTGTTGAGAATAATGCAGCAACAGCCCACAATTGGGTTAGTGAAGATTTAGCGTCTCTTTGTAGACGTAACCAAGTGGAAGAGGAGGTGATAGCGAGTGGCGGAAGTGCAACGGAACCAACAACTGAGTCAAACAATCCTATTTGGAGTCTGTTTGACCAAAAGTTGTCAAATGTACGAACAAAATCTACACCCATTAGCAGTAGCACAATAATGTTGAGGCAATACTATGAAAAGCCCCACGAAGACAGGAAAAGTAATCCCTTAAATTATTGGGCTAGTCAACAAAATTCTTGTCCAGAACTGTACATTCTCGCTAAAAAACATTTGTGTGTGCCTGCTACGTCAGTTCCCTCAGAACGAATTTTTTGAAAGCGGGGCAGATCTTAAGTGAAAGAAGAAACCGATTAACGTCAACCAAATTAGATATGCTTGTTTTTTTAAATACAAATTTGTGAAATAGTTTAGTAGGTACACAAACATTTTGAATTTCTCTAAAGCAGTTTTTTTTATTATGTATTACTCTTGTTCTTATTTTATTACTTTTTAGCTACGCCAATATAATTTGTGACGAAATAAGTTTTGCTAGGAAACATTATATTAAACTTAAGTGGCTATTTTATTTAACTTGATTTGAAAAACCTTTGGTATTGCGAATTTACTTAGTGATATATTTTAATACAATTTAAATTTATGTGACTTTAAAAATAAACATAATGTGTTGGTGATTGGTTTAGAAAACGTTGTTTAAAATATATATTTTATATTATTTTTTTATATATCTTAAACATACGTAGAAAAGCATGTGAAGTGAACTAGACAGGGATTGGAAGTTAACACACTAATTATTTAAATATAAAGGAATCAAACTCATGACCGCAGCCCTGAGACTTCAACATCAAAATAATGAAGTCATCCTAGAAATTAACTATACACACACTTTAGAGAATCATCAACGCATCATAAATATTAAGGTATGTTTTTATTTTTATTTATTTTGTAACTTAAGGTACTCTAATTAGTTTCTTTTAATAAATAATCATATTTTAGTGAGGAGAAATTATAATCAATAAATTAAGAAAGACAATAATTGGTTTCTTTATATGCGATTGTGGAAATAAGACTGCCGAGGTGCGAGTAAAAAGAATCGAGTAACTTTCATCGAGTACTTTTAAAAAGAATCGGAAATGTTATACCCTTAGTTAGCATGCTTTTCGATTGTGTACTTTACATCTGCGAGTATTTTGTATTGAAAACGCATGTGCAACATTTAAACCATAAAGGGTCATTTTTGCGTAGCAGCATAAACTGTTGGTGAAAAATGAGCTCTAAGGGAACATATATTTTAAATGTAAATAGCATGGTAAACCGTCCAGTCTATAAGGTCGATTCTCACTTAGCTGGTAAGAAAAGAGAAAATAAAAGAATAACACGAACCGAGTAAAGTTACTCGAGTAATCCCGGAACAATCGAATCCACCGATTACACAACACAATCGAGTACTCGATTATTTTTACTCGATTGTGCCCATCACTACCGGAGCGATTCGTTCGAGTAGCCTTAGACGTGGAACATTTTACGTGTGTTTCGTTTTGTTAATGCTTATGTGCAATAAAGTGTAATTTATAAATATTTCAGTCTCTTTGTGACCTATGATGGTTTTATTTACTCTTAGTAAACTGTGAGTGTGATATTTGTCGTTGCTAGTTATGTGATTTGAATGCAAGTATTGATATTATAATGTCAAAAAGAAAGGGACAGACAGATTTATTTTGTTTTTTTCAAGAAAAAAAATCCTGAATTAACAGTAAACGAAACAGTGGATTTAATTGAAAATAGTGCGTCAGTGAACTTTATTTGTGACTCACCTTCAACCAGTGGATCTAATTCAAATACTAAAATCTCTATAGAAAGTGTAGGACCAGAAAAATTTGATATTGGCAACTTTGTTGGAGCTGAAACTATTTCCGATGACTTAAAATACCACATGCTAGTAGAACCGTGGACTCCACCACTAAGCTACAAGTTCCCTAATGTTGTTCAGTCAGGAGGTATTAGACATTTTCAAAGATCATGGCTGGACAAGTTTGGTTGACGTACAGTGCTAAGGACAATGGCGCTTATTGTATTGCATGTGTAATTTTTGGATCAAAGGAAGGAGGTAGGAGTAGAATATCTCTCGGAAGCTTTGTATGGACTCCGTTTCTAAACTACAAAAAAGGAAATGAAATGCTTTGCGGACATGCCTCCAATGAATATCATGAAACAGCAATTATAAGATGTTCTGAATTTAAGAATACATTTGAAAACCGGACACAATCAGTTGAAGTCAGACTAAATTGTGACGTGAAAAAAAGAATTGAAGAAAATCGAGCACGTTTGATACTCATGATAAAGACAGTTATACTATGTGGCCAACAAAACTTTCCCTAAGAGGTCATCGTGATGATGGACGGCTTAGCGAAAACGATAGCACAGAGAATGAGGGAAACTTCCGAGCACTTTTAAGATTCCGTATTGATGCCGGTGATAGTGATTTAAAGAATCACATAAAAACAGCACCCAAAAATGCAACATTTATTAGTAAAACAACTCAGAACGAATTAATTGAAGCTTGTGGAGAAGTTATCCTTAGTAAAATTGTTAAGTCTAATAAAGCAGGGCAATTTTTTTTCGGTACTAGCAGATGAAACAACGGATGTTGGAACAGTTGAACAGATGAGTCTTTGTGTTAGATTTCTGGACATACTTTCACTCAAAATTCTAGAAGAATTCTTAGGTTTTGTGGAAGCGAGAAATCTTAGTGGCGAGGCTCTCACAAACTTACTTCTTGAAAAATTAAACAATTTGGGACTTAAAATTGAGAACCTGCGTGGTAGAGGGTACGATGGAGGGTCTAACATGTCTGGTAAAATCAAAGGTGTGCAAGCTCGTATTAGGGAAAAGCAGCCGCTTGCTATTAATAATTATATTATATTATAAATAATATTAAATATAAAAATTATAATATAATATATATAATATATATATATTATATATAATATACCACAGCAATATCGTTCCTTACACTTGTTAGAGAACATGCTTTAGAAATGGACAGATTTAGTTTGTGAGATGCACAGTGCATATATATATATGCACTGTGCATCTCACAAACTAAATCTGTCCATTTCTAAAGCATGTTCTCTAACAAGTGTAAGGAACGCTATTTCTGTGGTCAGTAACGTAACAAATGAAGTAAGAGAATCCAGTAAACGAACAGCTTTAATGAAAGCAAAACTACATGAAAAATATCCTGAAGAAACATAGTGCAAACTCAAAACGCTTTGTGAGACGCGTTGGGTAGAACGACACGATGCATTTTTACAATTCTTACGTGTTTTTGATGCAGTTGTATGTTTCCTACAAGTATTTGATGCGGAAGCACCATCATCAAAGTCAGCACTTTTACTCACCTCAGTTCTCAGGTTTGACTTTATTATAACTCTGCATATTGTTTCATTTATCTTCAGTCTAACAGTCACGTTGTCTCGTCAGCTTCAAAACCCTTCGTTAGACCTGAAAAACTGCTATAATATGGTAGCAAATGTTTAAGAGACATTGAAAGATTATCGGAATAACCCTAATAAATATACAGAGGTCTATAATGAAGCGGTGAATTTGGCTGTAAAACATGAAATTGACATCACTATACCAAGGACCTTTCGGACACAAACTTATGGGCCAAATGTTGCTGCATATAGTCCTGAGGAATATTATAGACTAAACTTTTGCCTGCCATTTGTGGACTATCTTATTTCTGAATTGTCAACTAGATTTTCTTCAACTGGACATGATAATATTATCACATTATACGGTTTAATACCAGCATTTGCCAACCAAGACAATGAAATTTTATTACAAGTAGCTCACACATATGCTAATGACCTTCCTGGGACTTCGTCAGAACTTCGTGGAGAGATTGACTTGTGGCAACAACGCTGGAAACATAAATCTAAGGCAGAGTGTCCATCTAGCGCGGTTGACATCTTAATGCACGCTTCAGATGGTTTTTACCCAAACATTAAAGTTCTTCTCCACATTTTGTCTGTTCTTCCCGTGACTACTTGCACTAGTGAGGGATCATTTTCTACCCTAAGAAGGTTAAAGACATACTTAAGGTCAAATATGGATGAGGAACGATTAAATGGTTTGGCCATGTTAAATATTCATCGAAGCATAGAAGTTCATCCTGATGAAGTTTTGGAGAAATGTGCTCAAAAGAATAAAAGGAAAATGCAATTAATGCATTTATAAAATATGAGGTACGTTTGAACAATGTTTTGTATAGGTTTTATATTATTATTATTATTATATTATTATTATTACTATTATTATTATTATATTATTATTATTATTATTATTATTATTAGTGGTAGTAGTAGTAGTTATGTTATTTATAATTAGCATGACCCCCCTATGAAAATTTTCTGGATCCGCGCCTGCACGCAAACATGCTACATATAGCTGGCCATGGAGAAAACCTGGCTTTTCCAAATGCACCCCTGCTACCTGCAATGTTTGCCCTTGCGCTTTGTTAATAGTAATAGCAAAACTAAGTTTGATTGGAAACTGAAGTCTTTTGAATTGAAATGGTAGGTCATTGGGGATTATTGGGATTCGCGGTATGATTACACTTTCCCCTTTTCCCACATCTGTTAAAATGGTGGCACAGATTATATTTTGCCCTAATTGTGTAATCCGAAGCCTCGTCCCATTACATTATTGGGGTGCATCTAAATTTCGCATAAGCATAACTGGTACACCTAATTTCAATTGTAGTTTATGCGAGGGTACACCCGATAGCTCCAGAGAATTTAAAAACTCAGAGGGATATTAAGTGCTCTGTTCTGTGTCCATGATTGTATCTATTGACAATTACTCCTTTATTTCTCCCTGCACCTCTTTCAAAATGTCAGTGTTGATTTTGTTAACGATTTCATTTTTTGGAGCAAGAATTGCTCTTGCACACAACCAGTGATCACAATTAAAATTTAGTTTTATTTCTGGATAAACTTTAGCAATGAGCTCCACATCATTTTCCACCAAATTACAGAATTCCCCTGTAAGTAAAATACAACCTTCAGCATCCGTGTCCAAACGTCCATCGCCAATTTTTAATAGTGTCTCTGCGTAATGTCCTGAATCTACGTCATTGCCTAAAATGTGCCTAAAATAACTTGGGAACAGAGTTTTATTAATAATTTTAAGATAGATGTCCCTAAAATAACTCGTGAACAGGGAACTCGGGATATCAAATTTTCTTCCAGGATATCGCAGGTCCCTTTTTCTGTACTCCAGGTATCATGTTGCAATTCATGTTCATATCAGTAGGCCGAGTTGTTATGCCGGACGACCGTCTAAAAGTTAATTTTTTTCTATCTCTCGGGAACAGTACTTTTTTCTGGATGAAAGGATACCTTATGTCCTTTTCTGTACCCATGACAACGTGTATGCAAAATGTCATGATGATTGGCCGAGCAGTTTAGGCGTGAAAGTGTAACAAACAAACAAACAAACTCCCATTCGCCTTTATAATATTAGTTAGGATAATACTGGCTAATATTTACACAAACTGGGCTACGGGTGTTGTAGCCCAGACGTGCAATATATATATTGCGCGTAGCCTAGTCATGGAAAGATTATCCCGTACTAATGTTACGTTAACCAGGGGACGCCCAAATGTACTGATCGTACAAACTTTCCGTGGAAGCTATTTCCATGTCCCAATGATATGAGGTGATAGTGATGGTGAGTATGAGGGTGTGGAGCCAGTGGAAATACTTAAACCTAACTTAAGCCTAGTTAATAAAAACCTTGTGACCTTTTGGGTGATTCCCCTTAAGGGAAAATTACCCAAGGTACCAGCAGGGAATCTAACCCGAGACCCATAGACTCCTAGCCAGGTGTACTGTCCACTACATCATGTGTCCGGTTATCCGAACTACTGGGTACCGAAGCTTGTTCGGATTAGGGAAAATTCGGATTAAGCGGGAGATCGATAATTTCACGAATTTTAAATCATGGTTTAATTAGTTTGGTAAAATTTTCATTTACTTAATTGATGTAAAACAAGCAGTATGTGCTATAATTATATTTTTGTTACAGAAAATCACTTTGTGTTGGCAACAAAAAGTAAATACCAAGCATTTATTATCAGATATCACGGTTTCTTACAACTATTTTAACTTTGAGCGTGTTAACCTATAAGATATGTTTCATTTGACTTTATTTTTTTCTCGGTTTTCCGAAAAGTATGATCGGATTGATTAAAATTTCGGACTACCGGGTCCAGCCCAACGGAGTTTTACTGTATTAAGATTGTGTTTAGGAAGTTTAATATCATCGCTTCGGTGGCGTCATTAGTTTCATGTTGAGATAGATTGCCGAGGACAGGGAGATCAATGTTAGAATCTCGCTCGGGTGAACTGGGGTAGTTTTACTCAAATGGTTTTCCACTCTACTTCCACGCAAATGCGGGGTAACTTCCTCTATATTCAACTATATCAATTCCTTATCCATTAGCGTAATTAGTACTTAAGAGTATAGCCCAAACGGGTTGTAAGACAAAGTGCTACATAAGTAAAATAAAATAAAAAGAGTTCAATTGCTAAAATTCTAATAATTTAATTGTGTTTTAAAGAAAAAATAATGTTATTCGTGGTTTTTTTAAAAGTCATTTGGTCTCGTGTTTTTTTTTTATCTTCCCCCACACTACCACGGCACATCCGATGCACGGCACACCGGTTGAAAAACGTTGCCAAAATTACTTCACATGCAAGATAACCTGCGTGGATACAATTTTCGAAACTTTCGGCCCATAATTCCGTGCCTTGAAGACAGGCTTCTGGTGGTTGCCATTAGCCACTTCATATTATGCCTACATGGCCTGCTACACTAGTTCATGTTTAGCAATTTGTTATAATTTATCTGAACCATGAGGCTAGTGAATCGTTATTAAATGAAATCAAGACACGTTTCGATCATACACAAGATTCAGAGTGATATTTTTTCCGACTAGACTTTTTAAACGTATACTATATACTTGTTGACGTGTGGTCTTGTTGTTAAGTGCTCACCTCAATACCCAATGTTCGTGGGTTCAAACCAAGCCGGGGTTGACGGATTTTTTGAGCGATAAAAAACCGTAGCACAACTTCCTTCGGAGGGGAAATAAACCCGTCGGTCCCATGTGGATTGTAGCATGTGACAGATCCCTGGAAAGTATATGAAAATATCTTATCGGCAAAATTTGTAGGTCTTTTCGCTCTCGCTCATATATATTTTCGTGTGCTGATCTAATCTGCCAGTTCAGAAAGTGCATATTAAATACCTCAAAAAATTAAAATTAACTAAATATTATTGTAGACTTACATAACAAACTCGTAATGGTAACAACAGGTCGGTATTCCTCGAATCAGTCGCTTTCAGAAGGGGTAAAAATGATCAGACTTTGTAGTAGGTTCTTTACTAGTCATCCATCTATATTCTCAGTTCGTTTGAAAGTCGAAGGGCTGTTAGTAAAGTAAATCTTAATTATATTTTTTTAAACCAGGGATTTCTTAATTTTCTTACAAATGGATATTTGTATTAGAGTTTATAAATCCAAACTTATTTTTTTGCGATCAGCATTGATAACACTTTAGTATTAATATTTATGTTATTGTATAGGTATATATAATATAATATTGACGGGTGAAAATCGATTTTTTTGACGTATGATTACATGAAAGTAGATCTAGTATTGTGTTAATATAATTATAGTTTTCCGAGTATGTGAATATCATAAACGTGAGAAACAAACGGAAGTTGAAGAAACTAGTCCACCAGGACAGTGTTACTTCACCACAGATGTGAGCTTTGATTACCTCCACAGGGAAAACTTTAGAACAACACGTTTGTTGAGATAAGTGTCTGGAAAACTATAACTTACCAAAGACAATAAGACTCAAGAAAGATTTTATTGAGGTCATCGAGCAGGTTTTTGTATCTTTTGTGATTTGAGTGGTCAATTGAAGTGTATATGAACAGGTTTTGGTTAGTATGTGTCATCTGAGCTGTCAATTAAGTGTAAATGACATATTTTGGTTAGTATGTGTCATCTGAGCTGTCAATTGAAGTGTTAATGACAGGTTTTGGTTAATATGTGTCATCTGAGTGGACAATTGAAGTGTCTACAACAGATTTTGGTTAATATGTGTCATTGAGTGGACAATTGAAGTGTCTATAAACAGATTTTGGTAATATAGTGTCATCTGAGTGGACAATTGAAGTATCTATAACAGGTTTTGGTAAGTATATGTCCTTTATGTGGACAATTGAAGTGTATATGAACAGGTTTTGGTAAGTAATGTCACTGAGTGGACACTTGAAGTGTGTATGAACGGTTTTGGCTAGTATATGTCATCTTAGTGGACAATTGAAGTGTATATGAACAGGTTTTTGCTAGTATATGTCATATGAGTGGACAATTGAAGTGTTATGAACAGGTTTTGGTAGTATATGTCATTAGTGGACAATTGAAGTGTCTAAACAGTTTTGGCTAATATGTCATTGAGTGGACAATTGAAGTGTCTATAAACAATTTTGTTATATTGTCATCTGAGTGGACAATTGAAGTGTCTAATAACAGGTTTTGGCTAGTATATGTCATTTAGTGGACAATTGAAGTGTATATGAACAGGTTTTGGTAAGTAATGTCATATTAGTGGACAATTGAAGTGTTATGAACAGGTTTTGGCTAGTATATGTCATCTAGTGGACAATTGAAGTTCTATGAACAGGTTTTGGCTAGTATATGTCATCTTAGTGGACAATTTAAGTGTCTATGAACAGGTTTTGGCTAGTATATGTCATATGAGTGGACAATTTAAGTTTTTTTTAAAAGGTTTTTTGGGGTAGTAAAAGTCATTTAGGGAAAATTTTAAGGGGGTTTTTGAACAGGTTTTGGTTTTAATGTCATCTGAGTGGTTAAGTGTCTAAAAAAGGTTTTGGTATTAAAATTTTAAAACTTAGGGGGCAATTGAAGTTTTTTAAAAAAGGGGGTTTTTGGGAAAAATTTTTTGTTTTTTTGTGGACAATTTTTTTTTAAATTTTTTAACAGGTTTTGGTTTGTATATGCCCTTTTAAAATGGAAAATTTTAAAATGTTTTTGAAAATTTTTTTGGTTAGTATATGTTTTTTGGGGGGCAATTGAAGTGTAAAAAGGGGTTTTGTGGGGGAAATGCTTTAGCCCCCTTTTAAAATTTTGGGGGTTTTTAAAAAAGTTTTTTTTCGGGGTTTTTGCCGGTTTTTTAAAATAAAAATAACAAAAAAGGGGGAAAAATGTTTGCCCGGGGTTTTGGGGTTTTTTTTCATTTTTGGGGCCCCGGAGTAAAACCCCGGTTTTTTAGTTTTTAAAAAAAACAAAAAAGGGAAAATAAAGGAACCTTTTTTAAGATTTAAAAGGGGGTTTAATGCTTCTTTTTTGGCTTTTAGCCCGGGGGGCCCTTTGCCCGGGGTTTTGAAATTTTTTTGGGAAGACCCCCCTTTGGTTCTAAAAGGGGGGCCCGGGAAAGCCCCCCTTTCCCCTTTTTCCCACCCCAAAATTTACCGGGGGGTTTTGGGAATATTTTCCGGTTTTGTTAATATGGGCATCGGAGGGGAATTTGGGGGAAATTAATTTTTAAAAGGTTTTCATTTGTTTTTGAAAATTTTAAATTAATTAAGGGGGGTTTTGGGTAAGGTAAATGGGCCCCTTTTGGGGAAGGGGGGAAAGGGGTTTTGGGCCCAAAATAATTCAAGGGCTTGATTCTTTTTTCGGAGTAATTTTCCCAATTTAAAAAAAAAAGGGTTTTTTAGTTATAAACCCCGCTTTTAAAATTGTTTTAAAAACTTTTTTGGGTAGAAAAAGGGGAAAAAATTAAAGTGTATTTGAACCCGGTTTTCTTTATATTATTTTTTAAAAGAAGTTATTTTAAAAAGGTTTGGGTAGATGTCCCCCTTTTGGAAAAAGGAATTTTAATTGGGGGTTTTTGGGGAAAGGGTCTCGCCCAAAAGGGGGCCCCCCTTTAAAAGGGCCCCGGTTTTGGGTTTTAACCCCAAAAGGCAGGGGGTATTAAACCTTTTGGGCCCCTTTTTGTTATTTGGGGGCCCCCGGAAGGAAAATTTTTGGTGTTTTATGGAGGGGGAAATTTTGGTTTTAAATTTTTGGGTTTTTCCCAATAATGGCCTTTTTTTAAAATTTTAAAGGTTTTTGATTGTCCCTTGGGCTTAAATGTTTAATTTTTTGTAACTTTTAAAATTAAAGGGTTTTTAAAATTTTTCTTAAAGGGCCCCCGGGCCCCCTTTGGGGCGGTTTGGGGAGGAAGTTTTTTAGTTTCTTTTTTTAAATTTTGGTTTTTTGAAAAATGGTCACCCAAAAATTTTCAAAAATGGGGGGTTCCCTTTTTAGGATATGAAATTTTGGTTGAATTCAAAAAAGGTTTTTATTTGTAAATTTTGTGGTTTTTTTTAAAAATTTTCTATTATAACAGAATTTAAAACCCCTTCCCCGGTTTTTTTTAAAATTTTTAAACTTGTACGGGGAAAACGGGTTTTTTAGTTATTTTTATTAGTGGCTTTGTATTGGGGTTTTTTTTGGGGGTTTTCCCCCCTTTTTTTTGGCCAATTGGAATGTTTTAAATTTTTCTAGTAAGTTTTATTGAAAAAAGAAGAACTTTTGGGGTAAAGATTTAGTAAAAAAGTTTTTTTTAAAAATTTTTGGCTTGTTATTTTCTCTTAAATTTTTTAAATTAAAAATACTCCCCCTTTTTGGGGTTGTTATATTTTTATTTACGAATTTTTTTTAACCCCCCCCCGGGGATTTTTGGGGTTTTTTTATGTCATCTGGGTACAATTGAAGTTTTTATAAAAAGGTTTTTGGGGGTTTTCTTTATTTTCATTTAGGGGGGGAAAATTTTAAGTGTATATGAACCCTTTTTGGTTATTTTTCTTTTAAATTGGGCCCAAATTTAATTTTTAAAAATTTTTTTAAGCAAAATTTAATTTTTAAACCCTTTTTGGGAAAAACCCCTTTTTATCCAAAAGTTAAAAAAGGGGGTTTGGGGTTGAAAATTATTTTTAAAAAAAGGGATTAAAATTTTGGGGGGGGCATGAAAAGGGGAAAAATTTTTTTTAAAACCCTTTTTTTTTTTAAGGTTTTCCCGGGGGGAAATTTTAAGAAAAAATTTTTGGAGATATGTTTTTTTTTAAAAAATTTTTTAAAATTTTTTATTTTTCCCAAGGGGGGACTTTTTTCTTTTAAATTTTTTCAATTTTTTTTTTCTTTTATATCTTTTTGGGTTTTTTAAATTTTTCCCGGGGTAAAAATTTTTTAAAAAATTTTTTTTATTTTAAAAAATTTAAAAAAACCCCCTTATTTTTATATATTTATTTTAAAAATTAATTTTAAAAATCTTTTTGTTTGTCCCCCTTTGGGGTTAAATTTTGCTTTGAAAGGTTTTCTTTAATGGATTAGGTGGGAAAGGGGGTTTTTTAAAAGGGGAAAATAAACCCCGGGGGAAATTTGCTTTTGGAGGGAAGGGGAAAAAATTTTTTGGAAAATAAATTCCATTCCCCGGGGCCAATTTTTAAATTCCCCTTCGGGTTTTTCGGGATAACCGCGGGCCCCTTAAAATAGCCAAAAAAAAGGGGGGGATATTTTTTTTTATTTTAAAAAAATGAAAAAAAAATAAATTTAAACCCCCCCCAAAATAAGTTTTTGTTTAATTATTGAGGGGCAATCAAATTGGGTTACTTTTAAAAAATAGAAAAAAGGAAATTTTGGGTTTTTAAACCCCTTTAAAATTTTCCCCCCCCGGGGGCAGGGGGGCCCCGGGCCCTTTTAAAAACCTTAAAAACTTCAAAAATTTCCCCCATCCTAAATTTTCCCCCTTTTTTAGCACAAAAAAAATTTCACAAAATTTTTCCCCGTTTTTTAAGAGGGGAAATTGGGCGTTGGGGTCAAGAAAGGACGTGGTTTCCGATTCAAATAGAAATTTAAATGTAAAAAAGGGGTTAAAAAAAAAAAACCCCCAAAATTTCAAGTACTGACCTATATGACAAAAAGGAGATTTACTCCTAAAAATTTTTTGTATGGGTTTTAAAAATTTTCCCGAAAAGATAATACATTTTTTTTGTATTTTTTCCTACTCCCCTTCTGTTATACGCTTTATACTAATTACACTAAGGGTTTTTTAAGGATGAGCAAGGCTATTATATGGAGGAAGTATACTCGCATTTGCATGGAAGGAACGTAGAAAACAATTTACGAGAAACCACCGTCAGTACACCCGACCTAGGTTCGAACCTTGATCTCCCCGTCATCGGCAGTCTAATCTACTACGAGAGTAACGCCTTAAACCCGCAGCTACCGAAGCGGGCTATTATTATTATTATTATTATTATTATTATTATTATTATTTAATAATAATAATATAGTAAAATGTAATCAAAGGTGACCGCGAAAAAGATAATTATTCTTGTATTTTCTAATTGTTATTTTTTACCATGATCCCATTGTAACAAGTTAGTCCATTCAAGTAGACTGAGCTAAGCTATCCCTGGTGCCTATACAGCCCGCCATGCTCAAGGAATATTTACAGGAAAAAAATTCATACGTGGCAGCTATCAAAGGCCTCATCTCTTTAACCTTAAAACTAGTATTGTTCATTTTAATAAATGTTTTTACCTGAGCACACACCATCTCTATAGGGTTAAGTTCACAACGATACGGAGGCAAACGAATGACTTGTCGATACACCGCCTTCACCATCTCATCCACTTTGTATATCTCAAATTTGTGTTTGTGTTGCGAAACCAAATACAGCATTTCCCGTTTCAACATTTCGTCATCAACATCAATGTTCTTTGGATAAGCCAGCCACTAAGTTATTAAGATCTTTTCGCCATGATGTGGTCGGGATCGCTTCACACCTTCTGCTGTGATAGGCTGCATTATCGATTACGATAATATCGTACTTCGGTACCTTTCAGAGAGTAATTCCTACCGTGAATGCATAGTATCTTTCCACTCCTTGGAAACAATATATCCAACGTCTACCTTCAGCTCTTAACTTCTTAATATCGTTCAAATACTTATGACGCCACCTAATAATGTCATCCCTTTCAATGAAAGCACTGTTGTTACTCCTCCGTTCGTATTTAAAAACCATATCCTGCAAAAATCTGTAAAAGGTAGTTCGGGAGAAATTTGGTAGTGTGTCGTCTTTGTTTACCCTCGCTAAAATAATACTTAAAGTAGGGGGCAGGTTGTCGAACAACAAGGAATGGACAAGACGACGAACACCACTTTGTACAATACCATCGTATGTGTTTGTTCTTGAATTTTTTTGTTTCCCTTTTAACATTTGTTTTCTTTTTGAAGGAGTCTGCAAAGGACCACATTTTTGTTACTCTCTTAATGCGTAAATAGTTCTTTCGGAACATTTCGTGGCTTTACATGTTTGCCTAACTGCTTTTGTGACATTCATTTTCTTAGTAAAATAAATTAAAAATGTTCACTAGTATTTAACGTTCTTTGCTTCGCACTTTTCTTGCTACCTTTTCCATGATAAATAGTTTAAAAAACTAACACTAAACATCATTAATCAATAATAAATAATGTATAAATTCATTATCCCATACAAGGTAAAATATATTATAACTAAAAACATAAGGAAAAATCAAAATATAATATGATCAAACGTTTGATAAAAATGACGATTAAACCACCAAAAACTCTTAGCACTCTGTAGCCTACGCAAATTAATGACCGTAACCATAACACAAGAACAATGACCGTATCCCGTAAAACAAGAACAATGACCTATCTCGTAACACAAGAACAACGACCGTGACACTACACAAGAACAATGACCGTAACACGTAATACAAGAACAATGACCGTAACACATAACAAAGAACAATGACCGTAGCACGTAACACAAAACAATGACTGTGACACTACACAAGAACAATGACCTATCTCGTAACACAAGAACAACGACCGTGACACGTACACAAGAACAATGATCGTAACACGTAATACAAGAACAATGACCGTAACACGTAACAAAAGAACAATTACCGTAGCACGTAACACAAGAACAATGACTGTGACACGTACACAAGAACAATGACCGTAGCACGTAACACAAGAACAATGACTGTGACACGTACACAAGAACAATGACCGTAGCACGTAACACAAGAACAATGACCGTAACACGTAACACAAGAACAATGACTGTGACACGTACACAAGAACAATGATCGTATCCCGTAACACAAGAACAATGACCTAACACGTAACACAAGAACAATGACCATAACACGTAACACAGAACAATGACCTAACACAAGAACAATGACCGTAACCGTAACACAAGAACAACGACCGTGACACGCACACAAGAACAATGATCGTATCCCGTAACACAAGAACAATGGCTCACAACTGGAGAGGGGCTTCTTGGATAAATTTCAAACAGGTGTGTTTTGCTTTTCCAAGAGGACTGTCATCAGTAGGATTCATTGGTGGAAGTCAGCAGGGTTGTATTTATGTTTACACGGAGTGCTACGCCTGAAGACTGTGTTTCGACTTTCAGCATCTTACAGTGATTTAAAGCAATAATATAACGGAGTAAAGGACGAGGAAAGTGGTTAAGACTATGTGCATCAGTATTTCCCTGAAACTATAGAAAAATAACTGGTTAAAATCAACCTCAGATAATTATGTTGTATTAGGTGATATACTTTTCAAACACGTTGATTATCCTAACACACGACTTACAAACTGCCCTAATACTAATAAAACACAATATCCAGTCCTCTAGCCGACAATTTACCAAAGATAAATCTCAGACCATCCCAATATCAGACCTCTCTCTCAATTGGCTCACGCTCTACCGACTGTGCTAAAGTGTTTAATTAATGACAGTGAATTCGACTAGGATTCAAACCCCAGGCCTGACTAGAAATGGTGTCAAAGTGTAACTACGAATATAAAACCTTAGACTGCTCAGCCACACATCTCTTAATTCAAAAGCATAGTATAATAATATTTGGAGTTGTATATAAAATGTATTTTTCAAATTTTTCCCATTGTCTCGGCAAGTACAATAAAACTTATTAAACTACAATTACAAACGAAGACGAGTATAATTAATCTATAAGTGACTGAACCTTGTATTTTGTGAAACCAATATTATCAATTTTGATGTGGATGGGATGAACTAACTCTTCAGTTCTCAACGCTACAA
>JBCFYV010000100.1:20186934-20239549 GCA_039000515.1 Timema cristinae | reverse complement strand
AACCAGACCAAATAAAGGCGGTCGATGAATTGATTCAAACCGTCTTTGATTGTGTTCATGCGTATGCATTTAGAAAACCAAAACGTTTTATTTTGAAACCAATATATTATAGGGCTCTTTCTCTATGCTACTTTTTTAAAATCTATTTGGGTGTACAGTTAATACAAGATACAAGTGTGAATACAATATTTTAAATTTACTATTTCTTGTGCTATAGTATCTCTTGTTGACAAAATTGTTAAACAAATAACATAATATATTTATTAATATTTTTTGTTCTTTTGATAAGTTAAGAAAAAGCATATTATACAATAACTCTTGGATAAGTATTATTAGAATTGTTTGATAGCTCTTTTTATTATTAATAGCCTATAGGGTGTTAGTAAGTAAATAATAATTATTTCTGAATAGGTTGGCGTTAGTTACTTTCAGTCAATGAATTCAATAAAAAACGTTTTATTAGCTGTCACTCCTACCGTAGACAGACTTTATACTATATATGTAACTTTCCTATATTTATATAATATTTGTTTTCTCTTTGACATTAAAAAAAATTAAAACATCCGTTTGTAATTAAGAACTTGTTTTTCTGTAAGGTGACAAATTCATTATGTAATTGCAATTACCATTTTTATTTGGGTTGATCTAGCTATAATCCAATTTTCACAGTAAGGACCTTATGTATCAACCATAAAATATACTATATTTAGTTTCACATATTCATATGTCAATTAATGTGATCTACAGTGGTTACTTTTGAAAGATGTTATCGATACCAATCGAATGAAAATAATATTATTGTAAAATTCTAACAATATTTGTTGCAAAAAAGTTTGAATTTTCTAAAAGGCCCTTTCTGGGGAAATTGGACTGTAGCTCCTGTGGGGATCATACTGTAGTCAAGAGCTCTAAGCTGTTGATACTAAAAATACTCTACCCTTCATGTAATTAATCAATATAGTCTCTAGTGTTAAGGATCGTCAAGCACGTTTTAAAATATTCTAAACATTTAACTTTAGGGTGGGTGACCTGGCGGTCTAGGAGTAAGGTGTCAGACCTCTGTGCTGGGGTCTGGGGCTCAATCCTCGGTCTTGGCACAGATTTATCAAATTGCCAAACCCTTCTTTCACCTCTGACAAGACGTGTATTAATCACAACTTGTGAATGTGTGGGATGCCAGGCCTCCACCGTGGTTCGGATCCCACGATAAACTGTAGGTCCTCCATTTTATCTCACACTCACCCTACTATTACACATTAGCGTAAGTGCGTACAACCCGAACGGGTAGTAAGACGCGGTGCTAATAATAATAATAATAATAATAATAATAATAATAATAATAATTTTATGGTCAGAGAACCAAACTATTGCTATAGGATAAACTTTTTGGGGAACTTATTCTATTATTGTCATTGTTATATGAAAGAAATTTCTATATTTATTAATGTTTTAGTGACCTATTTTTACAAAAGAGTCAAAGCTCAAATGAACACTTTTAAGTTTTTTTTAGAACTGCGTCGATTACTATCCTTTCGGTGTATAAGCTTATATTCCATTCACTATAGGTTTTTAACTGGATGACAGTTCGAAAATCTTATGTTTAGGTTTTGGGTTGCCAACACTTGTAAAAGATCACAGTTTTGTTATCAATGTAAAGGTATTTAATTACCTTTTATATATTACATTTAAAATAAGGTAAGCTTAAGTTTTCTCATACTATTTCATTTTTTTAAATATTTTTTTTATCCTACTCGAATTGTAAAAAACTTGTTTACCGTTAGTTCAATCATATGGTTTAGATTCGTCAATCACCATTTTGAAGCTATGTTCGTTAGAAGTTTTTGTGAAAGTGGTGTTAGTATATTTTTTAAGGGGAATAAAACTATAAATAAATTCTGTGTCAGACCTCAAATAAATATATAAATAATATTGGCCTAAATTACTGTGGTTAACTATCACATTAATATATTGTCATCTGTTTTCATTAGTCATCCAAAGTGATAGATGTCAGCTGTTGGCGTAGTGATATATTAGGGACTACTTCTAGTAACATTTCGAGCTGTTATCCAGGTAACCTTAGCTCGTGAATGACTAATATGTACTGATCACTCTAATTGTTTTCAGGAATGAGGAAGGTTATATTTATAGGAATTGTACCCATATTTGCATGGAAGTCGAGTGGAAAACTATTTTGTAAAAGGAGTTCCTCGGTACACCCGACCGAGATTCGAACCTCAATCTCGCCGTCATTGGCAGTCTAATCTATTGCGAGAGTAGCACGTTAGACCTCGCGGCCACCAAAGCAGGACACTGTTATAGCTGAAAACTAATGTAATAAATTCAATATTAAAATATTGACGGACTAGCTAACTAGACCCAATATGTTAAACATGGGATTAAAGAACCACGGTTAAAGCGATATTGGTAAGTTCTTAATGTGCACTTTAAAGATATTTCACACCATTGAAAATGTTAAGAATATTCAAATCAGTGTTTATTTTAGAACGCGCTCCGTTGGTAAAATGGCAGTGGTCTCAAACTCAAACAAGTCGAAGAGCCAGAATCACAAATTCTGGGAGTACTGCGGACAGCAACCTTAAAAAGACATGTTTTCTTAAATATATTACATATATACTTTTGCTTTTTCATCGAGTCTTACAACCCATCTGGAATATACAAATTTTCATCAAGCAAATGGATAAAGAACGAGGGAAATATAATTTAGAGTAATTGTAGCCACATTTGATTGAAGGCAATGTGGGAAACTATCTATAAAATAACCCTATCTGTTTTTAAAAGGCTTGAATTATAACCCTGTGGTCTCCAACACTGGCAAACTAGACCAGAGGTGGTGGTGATATTTTTTTGATTAAATCTGCTTAACGTTCACAACATCAATCAAATTAATATAAAAGTGTTATCAAGCAGTGTTTTAACTAAAGTAAATCATATTTTTTAAATTTAAAAAAGACACCGAGATATGGCAACCGAACTCAGGATGGACGTGTGGAAATCATTAACTACATATAAATGATCAATTAAGATCACAAGCTCTCAAATGACAGCCACATTCGACTCAGTAGATGGCTGTAGGTTTCCGACTGTATAATAATTATAATCGTAGTGCGCAGGTGTCATTTTTCAATTTAAAGAATACGATATCTAGATGCGGCCATAACCATAATTTTAAAAAAGCTTTGCTATTTACTCATCATTAAAATAAATTAGTTTTAAAAATGTAAACGGTAATCAAACCTAGGACACAGATATGTCCGTACTAAGGTTATATATTCCGTCTATTGTGTGAAACTATTAGGATAAGTTTTTGTTCTGATATATTTTAGAAATATTAAAAATTATATACTAACTTGTCAAATACAATCTAAAATGTGTACTCAAATGACTATTTCAAGAATACATGTTTTAAAATTTGCGCAACAACTCAATTCTGTTGGTAGTGCGTATATCTACTGAGTTAATGGTCCACGGTTCAATTCCCAGCATTACTTACAAATATATAATTTATCAAATTGATTCCATGACCTGAATGGGGTGTTTGCTCTGGAATTAAGCTAGTTTGTTTGTTGATATAATTATTTTCTTCATAAAGTGTACGTCAACTATTCGTAATAATAGGAATATTATTAATGATAGAAATAAGAAGAAGAATAACGTAGGTAATCACTTTGAAATATGCTAAAGCCTAGATATTCTAATTAAACAATATAAAAGCCCAACTATAAACAATATTAATCATAGTCTTAACAGCACAGATATCCGTCTCGGTGGCGTAGTTGGCTAACGCGCTAGTCGTGTTGAGCTCGACTGCTGAGGACGGGAAGGTTGAGGTTCGAATCTCGGTCGGGTGAACTGGGGATGGTTTTTCCTAAATGGTTTTCCACTCTCCCTCCACACAAATGCGGGTTCACTTCCTCTAATTCAACCTTCCCAATTCCTAAACCATTAGCGTAATTAGTACTTAAAGCGTATAACCCGAACGGGTAGTATGACGCGGTGCTAAATCATAAATAACAGCACAGATAGGTGGATAAAGGGGGGAGTTTCATCTTGTACGATTCACTGATAACGAGGAGGTTTGGGGTGATAATCACAACTTAGTGTACTGAGGTGTATTTTCCAACTACTTCCAGGAACATTCCGATACTATTCTTCTGAATTCTGCTTTCCTCAAATTTACCCCATTTCTTACTTTGTCTATGGCATTAGAAACTCGAAAATTCATTGCCGCCCTTACAAAAGTATGCCACCTATCTCTATCTTGAGCTAGTTCTATCCAGTCCACCTCATTACACCCTATCTCTATCTTGAGATAGTTCTATCAAGTCTACTTCAATACACCCTATCTCTATCTCTATCTTGAGCTAGTTATATCCAGTCCACCTCATTACACCCTATCCCTCTCTTGAGCTAGTTCTATCCAGTCCACCTCAATACACCCTATCTCTATCTTGAGCTAGTTCTATCCAGTCCACCTCAATATACCCTATCCCTATCTTGAGCTAGTTCTATCCAGGCCCCTCATTATATCCTATCTCTTTCAGGTCCACTATAATGGTATCCTCCCATTTGCGTCTGGGTCTTCCAATGATCTCTTCCCATTGAGTTTTCCAGTCAGTACCCTGAACATAGTTCTAGATTCTCCCGTTCACGCTACATGTCCTGTCCACATTAATCTACGAGATTTGATAATCCTAACAATCCGGTGTGAATAGTACAGGGTATGTAACACCTCATTATGTGACCTCCTACACTCCCCAGTAAACTCATTTCTATTTGGACCAAATATCTTCCCAAGTACCTTGTTTTAAAGCACACTAATCTTATTTTCGTTATGTAAGGTTAGAGACCACGTTTCACAACCATCTATAACATTTCCGGACTATATTCTTTTCATCATTTACAATCTAATATCGTTATTGCTAGTTCAAATTTTACCTCATTAGTATAACAAAATGTGGATCATCCGAGCGTGTAGTAAGACACGTTGAAATAATAAACATAAACAATATTAATAAATTACTTAGGTCTGTGTGAAATAGCTAGGCTAAGTGTTGTTTAAGTGCTAATGTAGTGTCAGTGTAGATTCAGTGACAACATTTTATTCTTCAAGGTGGTATGGAAGAGAACACAAGTTGGTGTTCTTAGATTTTTACCACCAAACTATATAAATCATTTCTTCAGTTTTGTTTTGTTTAATTCTCTACATAGTGTAATCCAATTCTTAATATTGGTCATAAACATTTAGGAAATCGATAACTTTTTCTCGTCACTGCTTCTAATCAAGTGTCACTGTGCTCACGGAGTATCAAAGAAATGCTGAAATTACAATATGTACAAAATTAAACTAAACATATCTACTGAAGCAGAATTTTATTTATATTTTGACAAAAAAAAATTATAATAATAAACTACAAAAAATAAAAAAATACTAACCTTAACCAAGGGTTTGAGAGAAACAGTAGAGGCTTTAAATTTAAAGCAGACTTTTTCAGGTTTTTTAATTTAAATTGGTTTTATGTATATTGACTCTTTTTTACTGTTACTATTTGTAAACATTTGTATCAAATTGTATTTTAATTTTTAACTAACTTGTATTTTATTCTATCTATCACCGCGTCTTGCTACCTATTCATTGTATACACGTATATAATAATATTATTCTGATGGGGCAGGGATGAGGAAGAAAACATTTTAGAGGTAAAATTTACCCATATTTGCGTAGAAGGAGAGTGGAAAACTATCATCAGTAAACACCACCCAAATTCTAACCCCGATATTCGCGTCATCAGCAGGCCAGTCTAATACGAGAGTGAAGCCTTAGACTATTCAGCCACTGAAGTGGGTGGCTTGTATTACTATATTATTTTCAATGCCCCCCCCCCCCCTTGAACTAATATTTAGCACTTTAGTATACCGACATTGATACTATCTGCGAAAAGCGATAGCTATAATAAACAGGAATTGCCGCGTGAATGTGAAAGTATCTCAGGTAACGTCTGTAACAGTAAGATTATATCTTGTTCCTCTCACACTATACTTATAGTAACTATTACTTACTTGATAGTGAATGGATTGTCCCTTTTAGGGGAACATATTCAATAATATTAATAAAGAACATATAGTCATTGTAACAATTTAGATTTATTTAGCAAAAAACAAATTAAGAAAAATACAAGTTTTACATGAATATAAGAATATTGATGAGAATTACATTCTTCCAAAAACAAATTGACTTGAGAGATTACTTGTACTGTCATCAGGCCACATGTTGAAGCATGCAGTATCAATTCAAACTTGCCACAGTGACAAGAGTTTTCTAAACAAGGAGTAAATGAACAATTAGTTAAGGAATAGCAAAGAGCAAATTCAGAAGATATCATTTATACAGTCTCACTTGGTAGCGTTAAGTATTTAAAGAGATCCATAAAACATGTTGGATACTCAGCTGATATATCCAGCTAATTGATGGCTAAGAAACAGGCGTCATTAAAGTACTACAGCTGGTCATTTTCCCATACGGTACTGCCAGAGCATTCAATAGTACGTCGGCACCTATCCAGATCAATACTAACTTAGAGGCCTAGTCACGGGCAAAAATAAAATAGATTTATTTTGCGCGGACCCCACTATGACACTAGTGTAATTTCCCCAGGTTGAGCACCCTCGCTAATACTCTACTAGAAGAGTGACTACAACACCAAAACTCTATTACATATGACTGAGTTGCATAAGGCAAAAGAAAATAGGACATCCTGGTGCTAACCATCAACAACAAAACTAATGTTCATGACGTTTAGGACGTCATGATTAATTTAGAGGTTGTATTGGACTTGTGACTTAGCCTAAGTCACTAAACTAACCAAAACATAATTTCTAAGCCAGAGGCTTTAGCGTTAGAACAGTGTCAAAGGACACATAAACAAACCAAGGAAGAAAACTTCCAAGTTGAAGCTAATTACATAACAGTTAAACTCAAAAGATTCTAATTGACATTTTCCTAAACCTTGGCTTCTCGCCAAATAATAAAATATAAATTTCCTTTAAAACATAAAAATTTAGAACTTCTCTTTAAGCTATACAAGAGCCCAAGTCCTACAGACTTGGTTACGACTGGATACTAATACCACAGTAACGTCGTCCATGTTTCCGGCGAGTTGGATCGGGTGATCCACCATCTTATCGACACAGCTAAGGTGGTGAGTCCGACGTCACGGACTCCATGTTCCTTCGTGTTGCTGACGGGCGGAGTTCCCATATTGATTCTTCTCGTAGTGGAACCGCTCTGAACCGCTCTGTACTTTTTCTGTATGTTTCTGTCCGTTTCTGTACTTTTGATACCGCTGGCGGACCTATATATACTGTGGAAGCAGGTCGGACATGACAAAGAAGGAAGGGGGGATGAATTACGAAAAACAGGCAAAAACAAAGAAGGATAAAAGTGTGCAGAAAAGAAAACAATTGAAGCAAGTCACGAGTTCTTCGAATTACCACCAGCGTCGCTATGTGCGCAGCCGGCCTCTGAGTCGATCCCCGACTTCAGTTCTCCTCTCCGGTTGAACCAGCCGTGGCACACGTGGGTCGGCCATGAATGACAATCTTGTAGTTTTCAAAAGTGAAATTGATATCTGCAGACATCTTGCCTGGGTGAGTTAGTACACAAATATCTTATATCAAAATGTATCTGTATTAATTTAGTTATTTAATATCCACTATTATTTTATGAGAAGTAGTAATATAAATGTATATTTTATTATTATTCGAGTAGACCACATGGCAGGCGTAGACAAGTTTATCAGGCATCATCCAACGGGAAAAGCGAAGCGTTTTAAGTATATTATTCATAAATACACTAATTTAAATCCTCTTCTTAGATATTTAGTACAACAATAGTCCAAAAACAATAATTGTTTGACCAACCACGTTGTTTAATGTAGGACGAAACATAACTTTTTCAGATCAGAAGATATAACCTTAGAGGCAGTTTACATTAAATATGTGATATAATTTTCTATCTTGTACAAAATAGTCGAAATAATAATTTTTCTCTTGTAGCTGTTCAATCTATTTGATTGACACGCTACAATAGAACATTTAGTTTACTGGAATGGTGGTAGGTGTTCATTCATGTATTTATTTACATTTCCTAAATTATTAGGACAAAAATAATAGATGGATTAAATAACAAAGCTATAAATTTTGTTAGTTACCAAAGATACTGGGTTCATTTCCAGAGTTGAGGTGTCAATTATCAATTTAATGAACTTAAAATAATAGAGTTTAACTTTTAAAATAACACATAATTTTATTGGAATTAGTGGATCATATTAATTGAGACCACGTTCAAAGAAAAAATTACTGATCTTGTAATATAATTAGTCTATATATATTCTTCCTGGAATGAAACATTTGTGGTGTAAAGTAATAAGGACCGATATTTCAACTTTTTCAAAATATAGGATGGATATGTGAGGAATTACTTTTACTTTGTTGAATTTAGTAATCAAATACTCGCTAATATAATTGGCATAATACAATTTATTTGGAACAGCTGTTACCTTATCATGATGTTTAAACCACCCAACTAACTCTTCTTTAATCCAATATAGTAGGGAAATTACCCGATGGCTGACCTGTCAGAGTTAAATACCTGTATTGTGAGGTAAGTCCTGCTGTTTTAACGACCCAACTAACTCTTCTTTCATCCAATATAGTAGGGAAACTACCCATGACTGACCTGTCAGAGTTAAATACCTGTCTTGTGAGGTAAATCCTGCTGTTTTAACCACCCAACTAACTCTTCTTTCATCCAATATAGCAGGGAAACTACCCCATGGCTGACCTGTCAGGGTTAAATACCTGTATTGTGAGGTAAACCCTGCTGTTTTAACCACCCAACTAACTCTTCTTTCATCCAATATAGTAGGGAAACTACCCCATGGCTGACCTGTCAGGGTTAAATACCTGTCTTGTGAGGTAAACCCTGCTGTTTTAACCACACCAACTAACTCTTCTTTCATCCAATATAGTAGGAATTACCGCTGGCTGACCTGTCAGGGTTAAATACCTGTCTTGTGACGGTAAACCCTGCTGTTTTAACCACCCAACTAACTCTTCTTTCATCCAATATAGTAGGGAAACTACCCTGGCTGACCTGTTCAGGGTTAATACCTGTCTTGTGAGGTAAACCCTGCTGTTTTAAACCACCCAACTAACTCTTCTTTCATCCAATATAGTAGGGAAACTTACCCCTGGCTGACCTGTCAGGGTTAAATACCTGTCTTGTGAGGTAAATCCTGCTGTTTTAATCCACCCAACTAACTCTTCTTTCATCAATATAGTAGGAAATTACCCGTGGTGACCTGTTCAGGGTTAAATACCTGTCTTGTGACGTAAAACCCTTGCTGTTTTAAACCACCCAACTAAACTCTTCTTTCATCCAAATTATAGTAGGGAAATTACGCCGTGGCTGACCTGTCAGGGTTAAATACCTGTCTTGTGAGGTAAATCCTGCTGATTTATCCACCCAACTAACTCTTCTTTCATCAATATATAGGGAAACTACACACCATGGCTGACTGTCAGTGTTAAATACCTGTCTTGTGAGGTAAACCCTGCTGTTTTAAACACCCAACTAACTCTTCTTTCATCCAATATAGTAGGGAAATTACTCCGTGGCTGACCTGTCAGGGTTAAATACCTGTCTTGTGAGGTAAACCTGCTGATTTATCCACCCAACTAACTCTTCTTTCATCCAATATAATAGGGAAACTACCCGTGGCTGACCTGTCAGGGTTAAATACCTGTTCTTGTGAGGTAAACCCTGCTGTTTTAACCAACACCAACTGAACTCTTCTTTCATCCAATATATAGGGAAATTACTCCTAATCAATATAGTAGGGAAATTACCGTGCTGACTGTCAAGTTAATACCTGTATTGTGAGGTAAGTCCTGCTGTTTTAACACCCAACTAACTCTTCTTAATCCATATAGTAGGGAAACTACCCATGACTGACCTGTCAAGTTAAATACCTGTACTTGTGAGGTAAATTCCTGCTTGTTTAACCACCCAACTAACTCTTCTTTCATCCAATATAGTAGGGAAATACCCATGGCTGACCTGTCAGGTTAAATACCTGTATTGTGAGGTAAACCTGCTGTTTTAACACCCAACTAACTCTTCTTTCATCCAATATAGTAGGGAAACTACCCATGGCTGACCTGTCAGGTTAAATACCTGTCTTGTGAGGTAAACCTGCTGTTTTAACCACCCAACTAACTCTTCTTTCATCCAATATAGTAGGGAAACTACCCTGGCTGACCTGTCAGGGTTAATACCTGTCTTGTGAGGTAAACCTGCTGTTTTAACCACCCAACTAACTCTTCTTTCATCCAATATAGTAGGGAAACTACCCATGGCTGACCTGTCAGGGTTAAATACCTGTCTTGTGAGGTAAACCCTGCTGTTTTAACCACCCAACTAACTCTTCTTTCATCCAATATAGTAGGGAAATACCCATGGCTGACCTGTCAGGGTTAAATACTGTCTTGTGAGGTAAACCCTGCTGTTTTAAACCCCAACTAACTCTTCTTTCATCAATATAGTAGGGAAACTACCCATGGCTGACCTGTCAGGGTTAAATACCTGTCTTGTGAGGTAAACCTGCTGTTTTAACCACCCAACTAACTCTTCTTTCATCCAATATAGTAGGGAAATTACCCGTGGCTGACCTGTCAGGGTTAAATACCTGTCTTGTGAGGTAAATCCTGCTGTTTTAACCACCCAACTAACTCTTCTTTCATCCAATATAGTAGGAAATTACCCATGGCTGACCTGTCAGGGTTAAATACCTGTCTTGTGAGGTAAACCCTGCTGTTTTAACCACCCAACTAACTCTTCTTTCATCCAATATAGTAGGGAAATTACCCGTGGCTGACCTGTCAGGTTAATACCTGTCTTGTGAGGTAAACCCTGCTGATTTATCCACCCAACTAACTCTTCTTTCATCAATATATAGGGAAACTACACCGTGGCTGACCTGTCAGGTTAAATACCTGTCTTGTGAGGTAAACCTGCTGTTTTAACCACCCAACTACTCTTCTTTCATCCAATTAGTAGGGAAATTACCCGTGGCTGACCTGTCAGGGTTAAATACTGTCTTGTGAGGTAAACCTGCTGATTTTATCCACCCAACTAACTCTTCTTTCATCCAATATATAGGGAATAACCGTGGTGACGTGGCTGACCTGTCAGGGTTAAATACCTGTCATGTAAGGTAAACCCTGCTGATTTATCCACCCAACTAACTCTTCTTTCATCCAATATAATAGGGAAACTACACCGTGGCTGACCTGTCAGGGTTAAATACCTGTATTGTGAGGTAAACCCTGCTGTTTTAACCACCCAACTAACTCTTCTTTCATCCAATATAGTAGGGAAATTACTCCGTGGCTGACCTGTCAGGGTTAAATACCTGTCTTGTGAGGTAAACCCTGCTGATTTATCCACCCAACTAACTCTTCTTTCATCCAATATAATAGGGAAACTATCCCGTGGCTGACCTGTCAGGGTTAAATACCTGTCTTGTGAGGTAAACCCTGCTGTTTTAACCACCAACTAACTCTTCTTTCATCCAATATAGTAGGGAAATTACTCCGTGGCTGACCTGTCAAGGTTAAATACCTGTCTTGTGAGGTAATTCCTGCTGTTTAAACCACCCAACTAACTCTTCTTTCATCCAATATAATAGGGAAACTACCCCGTGGCTGACCTGTCAGAGTTAAATACCTGTTTTGTGAGGTAAGTCCTGCTGTTTTAACCACCCAACTAACTCTTCTTTCATCCAATATAGTAGGGAAACTACCCCGTGGCTGACCTGTCAGTGTTAAATACCTGTCTTGTGAGGTAAATCCTGTTGATTAACCACCCAACTAACTCTTCTTTCGTCCAATATAGTAGGGAAACTACCCGTGGCTGACCTGTCAGTGTTAAATACCTGTCTTGTGAGGTAAAGCCTGCTGTTTTAACAACCCAACTAACTCTTCTTTCATCCAATATAATAGGGAAACTACCCCGTGGCTGACCTGTCAGGGTTAAATACCTGTCTTGTGAGGTAAATCCTGTTGTTTAACCACCCAACTAACTCTTCTTTCATCCAATATAATAGGGAAACTACCCCGTGGCTGACCTGTCAGGGTTAAATACCTGTTTTGTGAGGTAAGTCCTGCTGTTTTTAACACCCAACTAACTCTTCTTTCATCCAATATAGTAGGGAAACTATCCCGTGGCTGAACTGTCAGGGTTAAATACCTGTCTTGTGAGGTAAATCCTGCTGTTTTAACCACCCAACTAACTCTACTTTCATCCAATATAATAGGGAAAACTACCCCGTGGCTGACCTGTCAGTGTTAAATACCTGTCTTGTGAGGTAAATCCTGCTGTTTTAACCACCCAACTAACTCTTCTTTCATCCAATATAGTAGGGAAACTATCCCGTGGCTGACCTGTCAGGGTTAAATACCTGTTTTGTGAGGTAAGTCCTGCTGTTTTTAACACCCAACTAACTCTTCTTTCATCCAATATAGTAGGGAAACTACCCCGTGGCTGACCTGTCAGGGTTAAATACCTGTCTTGTGAGGTAAATCCTGCTGTTTTAACCACCCAACTAACTCTTCTTTCATCCAATATAGTAGGGAAACTACCCCAATGGCTGCCCTGTCAGGTTAAATACCTGTCTTGTGAGGTAAACCTGCTGTTTTAACCACCCAACTAACTCTTCTTTCATCCAATATAGTAGGGAAAACCCCATGGCTGACTGTCAGGTTAAATACCTGTCTTGTGAGGTAAATCCTGCTGTTTTAACCACCCAACTAACTCTTCTTTCATCCAATATAGTAGGGAAACTACCCGTGGCTGACCTGTCAGAGTATAAATACCTGTCTTGTGAGGTAATCCTGCTGTTTTAACCACCCAACTAACTCTTCTTTCATCCAATATAGTAGGGAAACTACCCGTGGTGACTGTCAGGGTTAAATACCTGTCTTGTGAGGTAAATCCTGCTGTTTTAACCACCCAACTAACTCTTCTTTCATCCAATATAGTAGGGAAACTACCCCATGGCTGACCTGTCAGGTTAAATACCTGTCTTGTGAGGTAAATCCTGCTGTTTTAACCACCCAACTAACTCTCTTTCATCCAATATAGTAGGGAAACTACCCGTGGCTGACCTGTCAGGGTTAAATACCTGTCTTGTGAGGTAAATCCTGCTGTTTTTAACACCCAACTAACTCTTCTTTCATCCAATATAGTAGGGAAACTACCCGTGGCTGACCTGTCAGGGTTAATACCTTCTTGTGAGGTAAATCCTGCTGTTTTAACCACCCAACTAACTCTTCTTTCATCAATATAGTAGGGAAACTACCCCAGGCTGACCTGTCAGGTTAATACCTGCTTGTGAGGTAAATCCTGCTGTTTTAACCACCCAACTAACTCTTCTTTCATCCAATATAGTAGGGAAACTACCCTTGGCTGACCGTGTCAGGGTTAAATACCTGTCTTGTGAGGTAAATCCTGATGTTTTAACCACCCAACTAACTCTTCTTTCATCCAATATAGTAGGGAAACTACCCGTGGCTGACCTGTCAGGGTTAAATACCTGTTTGTGAGGTAAATCCTGCTGTTTTAACCACCCAACTAACTCTTCTTTCATCCAATATAGTAGGGAAATTACCCTTGGCTGACCTGTCAGGGTTAAATACCTGCCTTGTGAGGTAAATCCTGCTGTTTTAACCACCCAACTAACTCTTCTTTCATCCAATATAGTAGGGAAACTACCCCATGGCTGACCTGTCAGGGTTAAATACCTGCTTGTGAGGTAAACCTGCTGTTTTAACCACCCAACTAACTCTTCTTTCATCCAATATAGTAGGGAAATTACCCGTGGCTGACCTGTCAGGGTTAAATACCTGTCTTGTGACGTAAATCCTGCTGTTTTAACCACCCAACTAACTCTTCTTTCATCCAATATAGTAGGGAAATACCCGTGGCTGACCTGTCAGGGTTAAATACCTGCTTGTGAGGAAAACCTGCTGTTTTAACCACCCAACTAACTCTTCTTTCATCCAATATAGTAGGGAAACTACCCATGGCTGACCTGTAGGTTAAATACCTGCCTTGTGAGGTAAACCCTGCTGTTTTAACCACCCAACTAACTCTTCTTTCATCCAATATAGTAGGGAAACTACCCCATGGCTGACCTGTCAGGGTTAAATACCTGTCTTGTGAGGTAAACCTGCTGTTTTAACCACCCAACTAACTCTTCTTTCATCCAATATAGTAGGGAACTACCCATGGCTGAACTGTCAAGGTTAAATACCTGCCTTGTGAGGTAAATCCTGCTGTTTTAACCACCCAACTAACTCTACTTTCATCCAATATAGTAGGGAAACTATCCCGTGGCTGACTTTCAGGGTTAAATACCTGCTTGTGAGGTAAATCCTGCTGTTTTAACCACCCAACTAACTCTCTTTCATCCAATATAGTAGGGAAATACCCCATGGCTGACCTGTCAGGGTTAAATACCTGTTGTGAGGTAAATCCTGCTGTTTTAACCACCCAACTAACTCTTCTTTCATCCAATATAGTAGGGAAACTACCCATGGCTGACCTGTAAAGATTAAATACCTGCCTTGTGAGGTAAATCCTGCTGTTTTAACCACCCACTAACTCTCTTCATCCAATAATAGGGAAACTACCCTGGCTGCCGGTAGGGTTAATACCTTCCTGTGAGGTAATCCTGCTGTTTTAACCCAACTAACTCTACTTTCATCCAATATAGTAGGAAACTACCCTGGCTGACTTTCAGGGTTAAATACTTCTTGTGAGTAAATCCTGCTGTTTTAACCACCCATAACTCTCTTTCATCAATATAGTAGGGAACTACCGTGCTGACGTCAGGTTAAATACTCTTGTGAGTAAATCCTGCTGTTTTAACCACCAACTAACTCTTCTTTCATCCAATTAGTAGGGAAACTACCCTTGGCTGACCTGTCATGGTTAAATACCTGTCTTGTGACGTAAATCCTGCTGTTTTAACCACCCAACTAACTCTTCTTTCATCCAATATAGTAGGGAAACTACCCATGGCTGACCTGTCAGGATTAAATACCTGCTTGTGAGGTAAATCCTGCTGTTTTAACCACCCAACTAACTCTTTTTCATCCAATATAGTAGGGAAATACCGCTGGCTGACCTGTCAGGGTTAAATACCTGTCTTGTGACGTAAATCCTGCTGTTTTAACCACCCAACTAACTCTACTTTCATCCAATATAGTAGGGAAACTACCCGTGGCTGACCTGTCAGGGTTAAATACCTGTCTTGTGAGGTAAATCCTGCTGTTTATACCACCCAACTAACTCTTTCTTCATCCAATATAGTAGGGAAACTACCCCGTGGCTGACCTGTCAGGGTTAAATACCTGCTTGTGAGGTAACTCCTGCTGTTTTAACCACCCAACTAACTCTTCTTTCATCCAATATAGTAGGGAAATACCGCGTGGCTGACCTGTCAGGTTAAATACCTGTCTTGTGAGGTAAATCCTGCTGTTTTAACCACCCAACTAACTCTTCTTTCATCCAATATAGTAGGGAAACTACCCTGGCTGACCTGTCAGGTTAAATACCTGTCTTGTGAGGTAAATCCTGCTGTTTTAACCACCCAACTAACTCTTCTTTCATCCAATATAGTAGGGAAATACCCCGTGGCTGACTGTCAGGTTAAATACCTGCCTTGTGAGGTAAATCCTGCTGTTTTAACCACCCAACTAACTCTTCTTTCATCCAATATAGTAGGGAAACTACCCCATGGCTGACCTGTCATGGTTAAATACCTGTCTTGTGAGGTAAACCCTGCTGTTTTAACCACCCAATAACTCTTCTTTCATCCAATATAGTAGGGAAACTACCCTGGCTGACCTGTCAGGTTAAATACCTGTATTGTAGGTAAATCCTGTGTTTTAACCACCCAACTAACTCTACTTTCATCCATATAGTAGGGAAACTACCCGTGCTGACCTGTCAGGGTTAAATACCTGCTTGTGAGGTAAACCTGCTGTTTTAACCACCCAACTAACTCTTCTTTCATCCAATATAGTAGGGAAATACCCGTGGCTGACCTGTCAGGTTAAATACCTGCTTGTGAGTAAATCCTGCTGTTTTAACCACCCAACTAACTCTTCTTTCATCCAATATAGTAGGGAAACTACCCATGGCTGACCTGTCAGGTTAAATACCTGCTTGTGAGTAAACCTGCTGTTTTAACCACCCAACTAACTCTTCTTTCATCCAATATAGTAGGGAAATACCCGGCTGACCTGTCAAGGTTAAATACCTGCTTGTGAGTAATCCTGCTGTTTTAACCACCCAACTAACTCTTCTTTCATCAAATATAGTAGGAAATTACCGCGTGCTGACCTGTCAGGGTTAAATACCTGCTTGTGAGTAAATCCTGCTGTTTTAACCACCCAACTAACTCTACTTTCATCCACATAGTAGGGAAACTACCCTGTGGCTGACCTGTCAGGTTAAATACCTGCCTTGTGAGTAAATCCTGCTGTTTTAACCACCCAACTAACTCTTCTTTCATCCAATATAGTAGGGAAACTACCCATGGCTGACTGTAAATTAAAAACCTGTCTTGTGACGTAAATCCTGCTGTTTTAACCACCCAACTAACTCTTCTTTCATCCAATATAGTAGGGAAACTACCCCATGGCTGACCTGTAAAGATTAAATACCTGCCTTGTGAGGTAAACCCTCCTGTTTTAACCACCAACTAACTCTTCTTTCATCCAATATAGTAGGGAAATTACCGCGTGGCTGACCTGTCAGGGTTAAATACCTGTCTTGTGAGGTATATCCTGCTGTTTTAACCACCCAACTAACTCTTCTTTCATCCAATATAGTAGGGAAATTACCGCGTGGCTGACCTGTCAGGGTTAAATACCTGCCTTGTGAGGTAAATCCTGCTGTTTTAAACCACCCAACTAACTCTACTTTCATCCAACATAGTAGGGAAACTACCCTGTGGCTGACCTGTCAGGGTTAAATACCTGCCTTGTGAGGTAAATCCTGCTGTTTTAACCACCCAACTAACTCTTCTTTCATCCAATATAGTAGGGAAACTACCCCATGGCTGACCTGTAAATATTAAATACCTGCCTTGTGACGTAAATCCTGCTGTTTTAACCACCCAACTAACTCTTCTTTCATCCAATATAGTAGGGAAACTAACCCATGGCTGACCTGTAAAGATTAAATACATGCCTTGTGAGGTAAACCCTGCTGTTTTAACCACCCAACTAACTCTTCTTTCATCCAATATAGTAGGGAAACTACCCCATGGCTGACCTGTCATTGTTAAATACCTGTCTTGTGAGGTAAATCCTGCTGTTTTAACCACCCAACTAACTCTTCTTTCATCCAATATAGTAGGGAAACTACCCCACGGCTGACCTGTCATTGTTAAATACCTGCCTTGTGAGGTAAACCCAGCTGTTTTAACCACCCAACTAACTCTACTTTCATCCAATATAGTAGGGAAACTACCACATGGCTGACCTGTCATTGTTAAATACCTGTCTTGTGAGGTAAACCCTGCTGTTTTAACCACCCAACTAACTCTTCTTTCATCCAATATAGTAGGGAAATTACCGCGAGGCTGACCTGTCAGGGTTAAATACCTGTCTTGTGACGTAAATCCTGCTGTTTTAACCACCCAACTAACTCTTCTTTCATCCAATATAGTAGGGAAACTACCCCATGGCTGACCTGTAAATATTAAATACCTGCCTTGTGAGGTAAATCCTGCTTTTTTAACCACCCAACTAACTCTACTTTCATCCAATATAGTAGGGAAACTACCCTGTGGCTGACCAGTCAGGGTTGAATACCTGCCTTGTGAGGTAAATCCTGCTGTTTTAACCACCCAACTAACTCTTCTTTCATCCAAAATAGTAGAGAAACTACCCCATGGCTGACCTGTCATTGTTAAATACCTGTCTTGTTAGGTAAATCCTGCTGTTTTAACCACCCAACTAACTCTTCTTTCATCCAATATAGTAGGGAAATTACCGCGTGGCTGACCTGTCAGGGTTAAATACCTGTCTTGTGACGTAAATCCTGCTGTTTTAACCACCCAACTAACTCTTCTTTCATCCAATATAGTAGGGAAACTACCCCATGGCTGACCTATAAATATTAAATACCTGCCTTGTGAGGTAAATCCTGCTTTTTTAACCACCCAACTAACTCTACTTTCATCCAATATAGTAGGGAAACTACCCTGTGGCTGACCTGTCAGGGTTAAATACCTGCCTTGTGAGGTAAATCCTGCTGTTTTAACCACCCAACTAACTCTTCTTTCATCCAAAATAGTAGAAATCTACCCCATGGCTGACTTGTCATTGTTAAATACCTGTCTTGTGAGGTAAACCCTGCTGTTTTAACCACCCAACTAACTCTTCTTTCATCCAATATAGTAGGGAAATTACCGCGTAGCTGACCTGTCAGGGTTAAATACCTGTATTGTGAGGTAAATCCTGCTGTTTTAACTACCCAACTAACTCTACTTTCATCCAATATAGTAGGGAAACTACCCCGTTGCTGATCTGTAAGAGTTAAATACCTGTCTTGTGAGGTAAATCCTGCTGTTTTAACCACCCAACTAACTCTTCTTTCATCCAATATAGTAGGGAAATTACCGCGTGGCTGACCTGTCAGGGTTAAATACCTGTCTTGTAACGTAAATCCTGCTGTTTAAACCACCCAAATAACTCTTCTTTCATCCAATATAGTAGGGAAACTACCCCATGGCTGACCTGTAAAGATTAAATACCTTCCTTGTGAGGTAAACCCTGCTGTTTTAACCACCCAACTAACTATTCTTTCATCCAATATAGTAGGGAAATTACCGCGTGGCTGACCTGTCAGGGTTAATTACCTGTCTTGTGACGTAAATCCTGCTGTTTTAACCACCCAACTAACTCTTCTTTCATCCAATATATTAGGGAAATTACCGCGTTGCTGACCTGTCAGGGTTAAATACCTTAATTGTGAGGTAAATCCTGCTGTTTTAACCACCCAACTAACTCTACTTTCATCCAATATTCTAGGGAAACTACCCCGTGGCTGATCTGTAAGAGTTAAATACCTGTCTTGTGAGGTAAATCCTGCTGTTTTAACCACCCAACTAACTCTTCTTTCATCCAATATAGTAGGGAAACTACCCGTGGCTGACCTGTCAGGGTTAAATACCTGTCTTGTGAGGTAAACCCTGCTGTTTTAACCACCCAACTAACTCTTCTTTCATCCAATATAGTAGGGAAATTACCCCGTGGCTGACCTGTTACGGTTAAATACCTGTCTTGTGAGGTAAATCCTGTTGTTTAACCACCCAACTAACTCTTCTTTCATCCAATATAGTAGGGAAACTACCCCATGGCTGACCTGTCAGGGTTAAATACCTGTCTTGTGAGGTAAACCCTGCTGTTTTAACCACCCAACTAACTCTTCTTTCATCCAATATAGTAGGGAAATTACCCCGTGGCTGACCTGTTACGGTTAAATACCTGTCTTGTGAGGTAAATCCTGTTGTTTAACCACCCAACTAACTCTCCTTTCATCCAATATAGTAGGGAAACTACCCCATGGCTGACGTGACAGGGTTAAATACCTGTATTTCGAGGTAAATCCTGCTGTTTTAACCACCCAACTAACTCTACTTTCATCCAATATAGTAGGGAAATTACCGCGTGATTGACCTGTCAGGGTTAAATACCTGTCTTGTGACGTAAATGCTGCTGTTTTAACCACCCAACTAACTCTTCTTTCATCCAATATAGTAGGGAAACTACCCTATGTCTGACCTGTAAATATTAAATACCTGCCTTGTGAAGTAAATCCTGCTGTTTTAACCACCCAACTAACTCTACTTTCAACCAATATAGTAGGGAAACTACCCTGTGGCTGACCTGTCAGGGTTAAATACCTGCCTTGTGAGGTAAATCATGCTGTTTTAACCACCCAACTAACTCTTCTTTCATCCAATATAGTTGGGAAACTACCCCATGGCTGACCTGTCATTGTTAAATACCTGTCTTGTGAGGTAAACCCTGCTGTTTTAACCACCCAACTAACTCTTCTTTCATCCAATATAGTAGGGAAATTACCGCGTGGCTGACCTGTCAGGGTTAAATACCTATCTTGTGACGTAAACCCTGCTGTTTTAACCACCCAACTAACTCTTCTTTCATCCAATATAGTAGGGAAACTACCCCGTGGCTGAACTGTAAAGATTAAATACCTGTCTTGTGAAGTAAACCCTGCTGTTTTAACCACCCAACTAACTCTTTTTCATCCAATATAGTAGGGAAATTACCGCGTGGCTGACCTGTCAGGGTTAAATACCTGTCTTGTGACGTAAACCCTGCTGTTTTAACCACCCAACTAACTCTTCTTTCATCAAATATTGTAGGGAAACTACCCCATGGCTGACCTGTAAAGATTAAATACCTGCCTTGTGAGGTAAACCCTGCTGTTTTAACCACCCAACTAACTCTTCTTTCATCCAATATAGTAGGGAAATTACCCCGTGGCTGACATGTTACGGTTAAATACCTGTCTTGTGAGGTAAATCCTGTTGTTTAACCACCCAACTAACTCTTCTTTCATCCAATATAGTAGGGAAATTACTCGGTGGCTGAACTGTTATGGTTAAATACCTGTCTTGTGAGGTAAACCCTGCTGTTTTAACCACCCAACTAACTCTACTTTCATCCAATATAGTAGGGAAACTACCCTGTGGCTGACATGTCAGGGTTAAATACCTGCCTTGTGAGGTAAATCCTGCTGTTTTAACCACCCAACTAACTCTTCTTTCATCCAAAATAGTAGGGAAATTACCCCATGGCTGACCTGTCATTGTAAAATACCTGTCTTGTGAGGTAAACCCTGCTGTTTTAACCACCCAACTAACTCTTCTTTCATCCAATATAGTAGGGAAATTACCGCGTTGCTGACCTTTCAGGGTTAAATACCTGTATTGTGAGGTAAATCCTGCTGTTTTAACCACCCAACTAACTCTACTTTCATCCAATATAGTAGGGAAACTACCCCGCGGCTGATCTGTAAGAGTTAAATACCTGTCTTGTGAGGTAAATCCTGCTGTTTTAACCACCCAACTAACTCTTCTTTCATCCAATATAGTAGGGAAACTACCCCATGGCTGACCTGTCAGGGTTAAATACCTGTCTTGTGAGGTAAACCCTGCTGTTTTAACCACCCAACTAACTCTTCTTTCATCCAATATAGTAGGGAAATTACCGCGTGGCTGACCTGTCAGGGTTAAATACATGTCTTGTGACGTAAATCCTGCTGTTTTAACCACCCAACTAACTCTTCTTTCATCCAATATAGTAGGGAAACTACCCCATGGCTGACGTGTCAGGGTTAAATACCTGTATTTTCGAGGTAAATCCTGCTGTTTTAACCACCCAACTAACTCTTCTTTCATCCAATATAGTAGGGAAATTACCCCGTGGCTGACCTGTTACGGTTAAATACCTGTCTTGTGAGGTAAATCCTGTTGTTTAACCACCCAACTAACTCTTCTTTCATCCAATATAGTAGGGAAACTACCCCATGGCTGACCTGTCAGGGTTAAATACCTGTCTTGTGAGGTAAACCTGCTGTTTTAACCACCCAACTAACTCTTCTTTCATCCAATAGTAGGGAAATTACTCGGTGGCTGACCTGTTATGGCTAAATAACTGTCTTGTGAGGTAATTCCTGCTGTTTTAACCACCCAACTAACTCTTCTTTCATCCAATATAGTAGGGAAACTACCCCATGGCTGACCTGTCAGGGTTAAATACCTGTCTTGTGAGGTAAATCCTGCTGTTTTAACCACCCAACTAACTCTTCTTTCATCCAATATAGTAGGGAAACTACCCGTGGCTGAACTGTCAGGGTTAAATACCTGTCTTGTGAGGTAAACCCTGCTGTTTTAACCACCCAACTAACTCTTCTTTCATCCAATATAGTAGGGAAACTACCCCATGGCTGACCTGTCATTGTTAAATACCTGTCTTGTGAGGTAAATCCTGCTGTTTTAACCACCCAACTAACTCTTCTCTCATCCAATATAGTAGGGAAACTACCCCACGGCTGACCTGTCATTGTTAAATACCTGCCTTGTGAGGTAAACCCGCTGTTTTAACCACCCAACTAACTCTACTTTCATCCAATATAGTAGGGAAACTACCACATGGCTGACCTGTCATTGTTAAATACCTGTCTTGTGAGGTAAACCCTGCTGTTTTAACCACCCAACTAACTCTTCTTTCATCCAATATAGTAGGGAAATTACCGCGAGGCTGACCTGTCAGGGTTAAATACCTGTCTTGTGACGTAAATCCTGCTGTTTTAACCACCCAACTAACTCTTCTTTCATCCAATATAGTAGGGAAACTACCCCATGGCTGACCTGTAAATATTAAATACCTGCCTTGTGAGGTAAATCCTGCTTTTTTAACCACCCAACTAACTCTACTTTCATCCAATATAGTAGGGAAACTACCCTGTGGCTGACCAGTCAGGGTTGAATACCTGCCTTGTGAGGTAAATCCTGCTGTTTTAACCACCCAACTAACTCTTCTTTCATCCAAAATAGTAGAGAAACTACCCCATGGCTGACCTGTCATTGTTAAATACCTGTCTTGTGAGGTAAATCCTGCTGTTTTAACCACCCAACTAACTCTTCTTTCATCCAATATTAGGGAAATTACCGCGTGGCTGACCTGTCAGGGTTAAATACCTGTCTTGTGACGTAAATCCTGCTGTTTTAACCACCCAACTAACTCTTCTTTCATCCAATATAGTAGGGAAACTACCCCATGGCTGACCTGTAAATATTAAATACCTGCTTTGTGAGGTAAATCCTGCTTGTTTAACCACCCAACTAACTCTTCTTTCATCCAATATAGTAGGGAAATTACTCGGTGGCTGAACTGTTATGGTTAAATACCTGTCTTGTGAGGTAAACCCTGCTGTTTTAACCACCCAACTAACTCTACTTTCATCCAATATAGTAGGGAAACTACCCTGTGGCTGACATGTCAGGGTTAAATACCTGCCTTGTGAGGTAAATCCTGCTGTTTTAACCACCCAACTAACTCTTCTTTCATCCAAAATAGTAGGGAAATTACCCCATGGCTGACCTGTCATTGTAAAATACCTGTCTTGTGAGGTAAACCCTGCTGTTTTAAACCACCCAACTAACTCTTCTTTCATCCAATATAGTAGGGAAATTACCGCGTTGCTGACCTTTCAGGGTTAAATACCTGTATTGTGAGGTAAATCCTGCTGTTTTAACCACCCAACTAACTCTACTTTCATCCAATATAGTAGGGAAACTACCCCGCGGCTGATCTGTAAGAGTTAAATACCTGTCTTGTGAGGTAAATCCTGCTGTTTTAAACCACCCAACTAACTCTTCTTTCATCCAATATAGTAGGGAAACTACCCCATGGCTGACCTGTCAGGGTTAAATACCTGTCTTGTGAGGTAAAACCTGCTGTTTTTAACCACCCAACTAACTCTTCTTTCATCCAATATAGTAGGGAAATTACCGCGTGGCTGACCTGTCAGGGTTAAATACATGTCTTGTGACGTAAATCCTGCTGTTTTAACCACCCAACTAACTCTTCTTTCATCCAATATAGTAGGGAAACTACCCCATGGCTGACGTGTCAGGGTTAAATACCTGTATTTCGAGGTAAACCCTGCTGTTTTAACCACCCAACTAACTCTTCTTTCATCCAATATAGTAGGGAAATTACTCGGTGGCTGACCTGTTATGGCTAAATAACTGTCTTGTGAGGTAATTCCTGCTGTTTTAACCACCCAACTAACTCTTCTTTCATCCAATATAGTAGGGAAACTACCCCATGGCTGACCTGTCAGGGTTAAATACCTGTCTTGTGAGGTAAATCCTGCTGTTTTAAACCACCCAACTAACTCTTCTTTCATCCAATATAGTAGGGAAACTACCCCGTGGCTGAACTGTCAGGGTTAAATACCTGTCTTGTGAGGTAAACCCTGCTGTTTTAACCACCCAACTAACTCTTCTTTCATCCAATATAGTAGGGAAATTACTCGGTGGCTGACCTGTTATGGTTAAATACCTGTCTTGTGAGGTAAACCCTGCTGTTTTTAACCACCCAACTAACTCTTCTTTCATCCAATATAGTAGGGAAACTACCCGTGGCTGAACTGTCAGGGTTAAATACCTGTCTTGTGAGGTAAACCCTGCGGTTTTAACCACCCAACTAACTCTTCTTTCATCCAATATAGTAGGGAAATTACCTCGTGGCTGACCTGTCAGGGTTAAATACCTGTCTTGTGAGGTAATTCCTGCTGTTTTATCCACCCAACTAACTCTTCTTTCATCCAATATAGTAGGGAAACTACCCCATGGCTGACCTGTCAGGGTTAAATACCTGTCTTGTGAGGTAAATACTGCTGTTTTAACCACCCAACTAACTCTTTTTCATCTAATATATTAGGGAATTTACCCCGTGGCTGACCTGTCAGGATTAAATACCTGTCATGTAAGGTAAATCCTATTGTTTTAACCACCCAAATAACTCTTTCTTTCATCCAATATAGTAGGGAAATTACCCCGTGGCTGACCTTTCAAGGTTAAATACCTGTCTTGTGAGGTAAATCCTTCTGTTTTAACCCCAACTAACTCTTCTTTCATCCAATATAGTAGGAAAACTACCCAATGGCTGACCTGTCAGGTTTAAAACCTGTCTTGTGAGGTAGATCCTGCTGTTTTTAACACCCAACTAACTCTTATTTCATCCAATATAGTAGGGAAACTACCCATGGCTGACCTGTCATTGTTAAATACCTGTCTTGTGAGGTAAATCCTGCGGTTTTAACCACCCGACTAACTCTTCTTTCATCCAATATAGTAGGCAAACTACCACATGGCTACCTGTCATTGTTAAATACCTGTCTTGTGAGGTAAATCCTGCTGTTTTAACCACCCAACTAACACTTCTTTCATCCAATATAGTAGGCAAACTACCACATGGCTGACCTGTCATTGTTAAATACCTGTCTTGTGAGGTAAATCCTGCTGTTTTAACCACCCAACTAACTCTTCTTTCATCCAATATAGTAGGGAAATTACCCCATGGCTGACCTGTCAAAGTTAAATACCTGTCTTGTGAGGTAAATACTGCTGTTTTAACCACCCAACTAACTCTTCTTTCATCCAATATAGTAGGGAAACTACCCATGGCTGACCTGTCATTGTTAAATACCTGTCTTGTGAGGTAAATCCTGCTGTTTTAACCACCCAACTAACTCTTCTTTCATCCAATATAGTAGGCAAACTACCACATGGGTGACCTGTCATTGTTAAATACCTGTCTTGTGAGGTAAACCCTGCTGTTTTAACCACCCAACTAACTCTTCTTTCATCCAATATAGTAGGGAAATTACCGCGTGGCTGACCTGTCAGGGTTAAATACCTGTCTTGTGAGGTAAACCCTGCCGTTTTAACCACCCAACTAACTCTTCTTTCATCCAATATAGTAGGGAAATTACCGCGTGGCTGACCTGTCAGGGTTAAATACCTGTCTTGTGACGTAAATCCTGCTTTTTTAACCACCCAACTAACTCTTCTTTCATCCAAATTAGTAGAGAAACTACCCATGGCTGACCTGTCATTGTAAAATACCTGTCTTGTGAGGTAAACCCTGCTGTTTTAACCACCCAACTAACTCTTCTTTCATCCAATATAGTAGGGAAATTACCGCGTGGCTGACCTGTCAAGGTTAAATACCTGTCTTGTGAGGTAAATCCTGCTGTTTTAACCACCCAACTAACTCTTCTTTCATCCAATATAGTAGGGAAATTACCGCGTGGCTGACCTGTCAGGGTTAAATACCTGCCTTGTGAGGTAAATCCTGCTGTTTTAACCACCCAACTAACTCTACTTTCATCCAATATAGTAGGGAAACTACCCTGTGGCTGACCTGTCAGGGTAAAATACCTGCCTTGTGAGGTAAATCCTGCTGTTTTAACCACCCAACTAACTCTTCTTTCATCTTATATAGTAGGGAAACTACCCATGGCTGACCTGTCAGGGTTAAATACCTGTCTTGTGAGGTAAACCTGCTGTTTTAACCACCCAACTAACTCTTCTTTCATCCAATATAGTAGGGAAATTACCGCGTGGCTGACCTGTCAGGGTTAAATACCTGTATTGTGAGGGAAATCCTGCTGTTTTAACCACCCAACTAACTCTTCTTTCATCCAATATAGTAGGGAAATTACCCCGTGGCTGACATGTTACGGTTAAATACCTGTCTTGTGAGGTAAATCCTGCTGTTTTAACCACCCAACTAACTCTTCTTTCATCCAATATTTTAGGGAAACTACCCCATGGCTGACCTGTCAGGGTTAAATACCTGCCTTGTGAGGTAAACCCTGCTGTTTTAACCACCCAACTAACTCTTCTTTCATCCAATATAGTAGGGAAACTACCCATGGCTGACGTGTCAAGGTTAAATACCTGTATTTCCAGGTAAATCCTGATGTTTTAACCACCCAACTAACTCTACTTTCATCCAATATAGTAGGGAAACTACCCTGTGGCTGACCTGTCAGGGTTAAATACCTGTCTTGTGAGGTAAACCCTGCTGTTTTAACCACCCAACTAACTCTACTTTCATCCAATATAGTAGGGAAACTACCCTGTGGCTGACCTGTCAGGGTTAAATACCTGCCTTGTGAGGTAAATCCTGCTGTTTTAACACCCAACTAACTCTTCTTTCATCCAATATAGTAGGGAAATTACCGCGTGGCTGACCTGTTGGGTAAAATACCTGTTGTGACTAATCTGCTGTTTTAACCCCCACTAACTCTTCTTTCTCCAAATAGTAGGAAAACCCATGCTGACCTGTAAGATTAAATACCTCCTTGAGTAACCTGCTTTTTAACCACCCAACTAACTCTTCTTCATCCAATATAGTAGGAAATTACGCGTGGCTGCTTCAGGGTTAAATACCTTCTTGTGAGTAAATCCTGCTGTTTTAACCACCCAACTAACTCTTTTTATCAATATAGTAGGGAATTACGCGTGCTGACTGTCAGGTTAAATACTGCCTTGTAGGTAAATCCTGCTGTTTTACCACCAACTAACTCTACTTTCATCCAATATAGTAGGGAAATACACCGTGGCTGACTGTCAGGTTAAATACTGCCTTGTGAGGTAAATCTGCTGTTTTAACCACCAACTAACTTTCTTTCATCCAATATAGTAGGAAACTACCCCATGGCTGACCTGTAAATATTAAATACCTGCCTTGTGACGTAAATCCTGCTGTTTAACCACCAACTAACTCTTCTTTCATCCAATATAGTAGGGAAACTAACCCATGCTGACCTGTAAAGATTAAATACATGCCTTGTGACGTAAATCCTGCTGTTTTAACCACCCAACTAACTCTTCTTTCATCCAATATAGTAGGGAAACTACCCCATGGCTGACCTGTAATATTAAATACCTGCCTTGTGAGTAAATCCTGCTTTTTAACCACCAACTAACTCTACTTTCATCCAATATAGTAGGGAAACTACCCTGTGGCTGACCAGTCAGGGTTGAATACCTGCCTTGTGAGGTAAATCCTGCTGTTTAAACCACCCAACTAACTCTTCTTTCATCCAAAATAGTAGAGAAACTACCCCATGCTGACCTGTCATTGTTAAATACCTGTCTTGTGAGGTAAACCTGCTGTTTTAACCACCCAACTAACTCTTCTTTCATCCAATATAGTAGGGAAAATTACCGCGTGGCTGACCTGTCAGGGTTAAATACCTGTATTGTGAGGGAAATCCTGCTGTTTTAACCACCCAACTAACTCTTCTTTCATCCAATATAGTAGGGAAATTACCCCGTGGCTGACATGTTACGGTTAAATACCTGTCTTGTGAGGTAAATCCTGCTGTTTTAACCACCCAACTAACTCTTCTTTCATCCAATATATGTAGGGAAACTACCCCATGGCTGACCTGTCAGGGTTAAATACCTGCCTTGTGAGGTAAACCCTGTTGTTTTAACACCACCCAACTAACTCTTCTTTCATCCAATATAGTAGGGAAACTACCCCATGGCTGACGTGTCAGGGTTAAATACCTGTATTTCGAGGTAAATCCTGCTGTTTTAACCACCCAACTAACTCTACTTTCATCCAATATAGTAGGGAAACTACCCTGTGGCTGACCTGTCAGGGTTAAATACCTGTCTTGTGAGGTAAACCCTGCTGTTTTAACCACCCAACTAACTCTACTTTCATCCAATATAGTAGGGAAACTACCCTGTGGCTGACCTGTCAGGGTTAAATACCTGCCTTGTGAGGTAAATCCTGCTGTTTTAACCACCCAACTAACTCTTCTTTCATCCAATATAGTAGGGAAATTAACCGCGTGGCTGACCTGTCAGGGTTAAATACCTGTCTTGTGACGTAAATCCTGCTGTTTTAACCACCCAACTAACTCTTCTTTCATCCAATATAGTAGGGAAACTACCCCATGGCTGACCTGTAAATATTAAATACCTGCCTTGTGAGGTAAATCCTGCTTTTTTAACCACCCAACTAACTCTACTTTCATCCAATATAGTAGGGAAACTACCTGTGGCTGACCTGTCAGGGTTAAATACCTGCCTTGTGAGGTAAATCCTGCTGTTTTAACCACCCAACTAACTCTTCTTTCATCCAAAATAGTAGAGAAACTACCCCATGGCTGACCTGTCATTGTTAAATACCTGTCTTGTGAGGTAAACCTGCTGTTTTAACCACCCAACTAACTCTTCTTTCATCCAATATAGTAGGGAAACTACCCCATGGCTGACCTGTCATTGTTAAATACCTGTCTTGTGAGGTAAACCCTGCTGTTTTAACCACCCAACTAACTCTTCTTTCATCCAATATAGTAGGGAAATTTCCCCGTGGCTGACCTGTCAGGGTTAAATACCTGTCTTGTGAGGTAAATCTTGTTGTTTAACCACCCAACTAACTCTTCTTTCATCCAATATAGTAGTTAAACTACCCCATGGCTGACCTGTCAGGGTTAAAACTTGTCTTGTGAGGTAAACCCTGCTGTTTTAACCACCCAACTAACTCTTCTTTTATCTAATATAGTAGGGAAATTACCCCGTGGCTGACCTGTGAGGGTTAAATACCTGTCTTGTGAGGTAAATCCTGTTGTTTAACCACCCAACTAACTCTTCTTTCATCCAATATAGTAGGGAAACTACTCCATGGCTGACCTGTCAGGGTTAAATACCTGTCTTGTGAGGTAAATCCTGCTGTTTTAACCACCCAACTAACTCTTCTTTCATCCAATATAGTAGGGAAATTACCGCGTGGCTGACCTGTCAGGGTTAAATACCTGTCTTGTGAGGTAAACCCTGCTGATTTATCCACCCAACTAACTCTTCTTTCATCCAATATAGTAGGGAAACTACCCCGTGGCTGACCTGTCAGGGTTAAAACTTGTCTTGTGAGGTAAACCCTGCTGTTTTAACCACCCAACTAACTCTTCTTTCATCTAATATATTAGGGAAATTACCCCGTGGCTGACCTGTCAGGGTTAAATACCTGTCATGTAAGGTAAATCCTATTGTTTTAACCACCCAAATAACTCTTTCTTTCATCCAATATAGTAGGGAAATTACCCCGTGGCTGACCTGTCAGGGTTAAATACCTGTCTTGTGAGGTAAATCCTTCTGTTTTAACCACCCAACTAACTCTTCTTTCATCCAATATAGTAGGGAAACTACCCCATGGCTGACCTGTCAGGGTTAAAACTTGTCATGTGAGGTAAATCCTATTGTTTTAACCACCCAAATAACTCTTTTTTCATCCAATATAGTAGGGAAATTACCCCGTGGCTGACCTGTCAGGGTTAAATACCTGTCTTGTGAGGTAAATCCTTCTGTTTTAACCACTCAACTAACTCTTCTTTTATCCAATATAGTAGGGAAACTACCCCATGGCTGACCTGTCAGGGTTAAAACTTGTCATGTGAGGTAAACCCTGCTGTTTTTAACACCCAACTAACTCTTCTTTCATCAAATATAGTAGGAAAGCTACCCAATGTCTGACCTGTCAGGTTTAAAACCTGTCTTGTGAGGTATATCCTGCTGATTTATCCACCCAACTAACTCTTCTTTCATCAAATATAGTAGGAAAGCTACCCAATGTCTGACCTGTCAGGTTTAAAACCTGTCTTGTGAGGTATATCCTGCTGATTTATCCACCCAACTAACTCTTCTTTCATCCAATATAGTAGGGAAACTACCCCATGGCTGACCTGTCAGGGTTAAAACTTGTCATGTGAGGTAAACTCTGCTGTTTTTAACACCCAACTAACTCTTCTTTCATCAAATATAGTAGGAAAGCTACCCAATGGCTGACCTGTCAGGGTTAAAACTTGTCATGTGAGGTAAATCCTATTGTTTTAACCACCCAAATAACTCTTTCTTTCATCCAATATAGTAGGGAAATTACCCCGTGGCTGACCTGTCAGGGTTAAATACCTGTCTTGTGAGGTAAATCCTTCTGTTTTAACCACTCATCTAACTCTTATTTCATCCAATATAGTAGGGAAATTACCCCATGGCTGACCTGTCAGAGTTAAATACCTGTCTTGTGAGGTAAATACTGCTGTTTTAACACCACCCAACTAACTCTTCTTTCATCCAATATAGTAGGGAAACTACCCCGTGGCTGACCTGTCAGGGTTAAATACCTGTCTTGTGAGGTAAATCCTGCTATTTTAACCACCCAACTAACTCTTCTTTCATCCAATATAGAAGGGAAATTACCCCGTGGCTGACCTGTCAGGGTTAAATACCTGTCTTGTGAGGTAAATCCTGCTGTTTTAACCACCCAACTAACTCTTCTTTCATCCAATATAATAGGGAAATTACCCCGTGGCTGACCTGTCAGGGTTAAATACCTGTCTTGTGAGGTAAATCCTGCTGTTTTAACCACCCAACTAACAATTCTTTCATCCAATATAGTAAGGAAATTACCCCGTGGCTGACCTGTCAGAGTTAAATACCTGTCTTGTGAGGTAAATCCTGCTGTTTTAACCACCCAACTAACTCTTCTTTCATCCAATATAGTAGGGAAACTACCCCATGGCTCACCTGTCAGGGTTAAATACCTGTCTTGTGAGGTAAATCCTTCTGTTTTAACCACCCAACTAACTCTCCTTTCATCCCATTTTTGGTTTACTTTCGCGTCTTAATGCCAATTCAACTTATATGCTTAAGTACTAGTTACTATAATGACTTTAGGGATTTGGAAGGTTATATTTATAGGAAGCGTACCCGGATTTGCAAGGCGGGAGGGTGGAAAACCATTTTGTAAAAAAATACCTAATACACCCAACCGAGATTCAAATCTTGACCCCCACGCCAACAACAGTCTATTCTTCTGCGATAGTAGCAGCTCAGACCATGTGGTTTAATATAATTATATGTTCGGTTTGGACAATTTGACGTCAACGGCTTTCAATGAGCTACTGTGGTTTCACACGTTCACTGAAAAACAAGAGAGGAACTAAAATGTGATCACCTGATGCGCTCTAATCCAATCACAACAAATCAGCATGAACGCCGATGGTCACTCAAAATTAGTGGGGGGAAAATCTCAGCTTGGTCTGCACCGATTCATAAAACCTGCTTGTGAGAAGAGAACTAATCTGATTTTAAAACAAACCGACTAAACCTTTGCGTTTGCGCTTCCAAAACTAGATATAAACAGATAGTTAAGTTTATTGTTGTTATGAGGAAGTTTTAAATAAGTTAATTATTGGAAATCAGGTGTGTTGTTTATGTTCTGTTTTAATTTGTCTCGCGACACAAATCACTATACTATAAAGCCACATGGCTGACTCACTCACTGACATTAATGTTTACCCACTTCCAGAGGAGCTAGAAACTTGAAATTTGGCAATCTAGCCTGTAACCAACGGGGAAATTCCAAAAAGTTAATAAATTTAATTTTTTACCCCGAAAAAAAAATCAAAATGGAGGAGCAACTTCAAAGTCGGTGCGGATCTTTCTTTGGTAACCTCTTGTGGCTAAACGGTAAGACCTATCACAAAATCGGATTGCACCAGAGCTAGATTTTTAGATTTTCGGTAAATTTTGCACTTTTTCCACACTTTTTTTTTTAATTTTCTGACACACTTATGGGACAACTAGAATCATAAAATTGTAAAAATAAATCATCGTTTAAAACAACACTGGAATTACATTAGTTTACACTCACTGGGCTTTGGGGCGGGGCCCACAACGAACAAAGCGAGTAATAATATAAAGACATTAGTGGCAACATTTATCTTAAAGAGTTGTTTATCTACTCGATTGTAAAATATAATCTGCTGTTTCTTGTTTGCTTTGATAAATATCACGGGGCAACACATGTTTCTACTGGAGTGTTGAATTACTGAGACACTCAAGCAGATCCTGTTCTCTATTTTCGGCGAACATATATATGAAACAGAACTCAAGGATTTTTTATGTCTAAAAATATTTACTGCGAATGCACGTTTTGCAACTAAACTGACTGAGTAACATTGTCTACACCTGCTTCGGTGGCCGCATGGTGTAAGGCATTACTCCCGCAATAGACTAGACTGTCGATTACAGGAAGATTAGGGTTTGAATCCCGGTTGGTTTTACTGAGGGTGGCTTTTCTTAATCATTTACAGCCCAGATTAACTAAGGTATATTCTGAGAAGTATTTATTTTTAATTTATTTAAATATCTATGTAATCTTATAGTTTACACAAACCAGTTTTTCTAAAATAATTTGATTTGGTATTTTAATACGTAGCCATTTGGCTACATCGGGCATAGGTATTTTTTTTAAATTAAAATAATATAAAAACCAAACATAAAAAAACAACTTTGCCATATATTATCAACAACGTTGCTATATATTGTCTACACAGAGCTGCAAAGGGTTAATTTGATTTTACACTATCCCTCCATACAAACGCTGGTACACTTCCTCTGAATTCAACCCTCATTACTCGTAACTCACAAAGTAATTAGTACATACACGTATACCAGAGCCAAAGGTAAGACACGGTGCTAAAATAAACAATGTCTGCAATAAAACCCCTTCCAACGGATTGGCAAAAATATTTTCTCCATTTCCGAAACTTGCGTGCTCTCGGCTGATTTTATCTGAATCTGGGAAGTGCGTTTTCTTGGCTCGACCTACAAAAAGTTGATTGAGGGTGGTCAGGCATGACAATCGTCTTGACAGGTGCAGTATATTGGTGAAAGTTTCCAGGTGAAACTGCCAATTTCTAGGACTGTGGAAGTAAGCTGGCACCAACTAAGGGCTATCGGTCAGGATGACATATGGGCAGACAGGGGAGGATTTATGGGACGTTGAAACGTTTAATGGGAACAACCGCCAAAATTGGAAGTGTTTCAAATGGTTATTTTTACACATTTCCTCTTAAAACACTTCATAGAAACATCCACCAAGTTAGAAAGGTTTCAAATTGTTATTTTTACACATTTCCTACTAAAACACTTTGCGAAAAAAATAAATTAATTACTCCATAGCACTATGAACTTGAAAGTTCATTGCCGGATTTACAAAAGTACGCCACTATCTTTATCTTGAGCTAGTTATATCCAGTCCACCTTTATACATCCCAATCCTATCTTGAGCTAGTTCTATCCAGTCCACCTCATTACACCCTATCTCTTTCAGGTCCATTCTAATGTTATCCTCGCATCTGCGTCTAGGTCTTCCCACTGATCTCTTCCCATTGGGTTTACTGACCGGTACCCTGAACAGGTTCTAGAATCTCCCATTCACACTGCATGTCCTGCCCACCGTAATCTACGAGACTTGATCATCCTTACCTAATTGTTATGAGCACAGTGCGTTTATACACACCTCTTATCAAAACACTCCTTAGGAACAACCGCCAAAATTGGAATGATTTCACATAAGAGTTGTTTTTAATCATTCCCTCTTATAGTAATATGATTAACAGTACGGTGATTGCTAGTGATACGCATTGGTTAGCAAGCAAACTAAGCGTAAAGATCATCTGCTCTAGTTTGTTGATGACTATAAGACCGAAGATTGAACCCCGCCCGAGTGTACTAACAATCTCCATAATTGCAAATAAAGATTAAAAAAAGCTAAATTCTACCTCCCTTATCCTCGCCACATTTATATGTTTAAATTTGGATGGCTCCGACGATTACTATAATGTGAAGGGGGGAAAATGGTTAGTGTGTATTTTATATTTTTATGTCTCAATTTGGACTAATTAATGTATTTAAATAAAACTTTGAATACAGTATAAGTTACAGATCCCTAAAGTATAATGTTGAGTTTTTTTATTTATCTTTCACTCTCCAGCCATAAAGATTAAAGAGGCAAACATAAAGGGAGAAATCTATTCAGGAAATTATTGGGCAACACGAAGTTTAATATAAACCGTTTAATTACATACATTTTAGGTGCGGTCTTTCATAATGGATATTCTAGGAATAATCATAAATAATTATTATAAAGATGTTTAATTTCTGCGATCGTTATTATTCGGGTAGAGAGTGACCAAAATTTGGACAATTATCATGGTTTAAACCACAAAGGGAAACAAAGACATTTTAATCAATTTTTAAAAATATATTATTCTTCTAATCGAGCTGTATTATTATACAAATAATATTGAAAATTAGGCAAAAATTAAGAATAAATGTTTCAGTGAACCCCACATATTGTCTCTAACTTTTATCTTACTATAGAGACCTTTACTTAAAACTCTTTAAGATTTATGAAAGGAAATAACATCCACTGTTCCAGAAACACTTTACCTAAGAGCATAAATAAAATAATATAAGTTGTTACAGAAACATTGAGCTTAACAAGAGTTTAACAATCAATTTCACATTTTAAAGACTTGAATAAAATAAATATATATATATATATATATATATATAATATATAATACTAAGAAACTATTGGTTTTATAAATATACTACATATCAAATAAATAATTTGTATTTTTAATTGTACTACAGTTTTACAATGAAATGTTATTTCGTCTCTCAAATGTTTGTGTAGATATGATGAAAATAGGAAAGATCTGATAATGTTAAATACCCTCAAATTAATATTCATGGAAAAAAGGAGTATACCATTTTATTCATAATATATACAGTGTTTATACACCAAATTTAATCTAAATAATCAGAGAAGATTTTGAGAAAGTCGATTTTTACTATTCTTAACCTTCATTAAATTGCCCTTATTGATGTATAGATATCTAATCCCAAAAACTCCTCGAGGGAACCTCATAAAAACCATAAATTCCAAGTTTTATCACGATTGGTAAAATAGTTTCAGCTCTAGCCCAAGGTACAGACAGACGGACAGATAGACAGATGGCATCACGAAAACCACTTATTGGGTTCAGTTGGTCATGAAACATCGACATTCATCAAAATCTAGAGTTAATTTTTTTTTTTACAGTCACAACAATTCTCTCTCCAAAGAGTCAAGATAAAGTTTAAAAAAATGTCCAAATTAGGCTAAAATATTATCTAGAATTATTTTTATTTCATTTGGTGAACACAGGTTTCTAGTTTGTCAGAATATAGTTGTTTTCAATAAATAGTTTATTATTTAAATTATGTGTGCCTGTACGTAATATTATTTAAATATGTTAAAAATGGCAAATCAAAATTAAAATTGAGCCTAAAATCTTGAGCCTAGTGAACACATATTCTGGCTTCTGTGTTACTAAGCCTCCATTGGTATTTACGTTCAAACACAAACAAGTATTTCTTTTGCCAGCATTGCGTCTTACTAACTATTCGTGCTACTTACGCTAACATGTTAGGGACAAGGAGGGTTGAATTGAGAGAAAGTGTACCCACATTTGCGTGAAGGGAAAGTGGAAAATTATTTAGGGAGAACCAGCCTCAGTACACTCAACAGGGATTGAACACCGATCTTATAGCCTAATGCGTGAATAGCATCTCAGACCATGCGGTCAACTAAGTGGGTAATTAATGAACGAGAGAGATTGCCCGCTACTATATCTTATCTGACAGCTAAACAAGTTACATCTATTTTCACGTGTTTATACGTCAAGTCTTATAATCTCCAGTTGTCAATTTTGACAGATATTATAAACAAATATAACATGACACTAATGATATAGTAAAATACTATTAATTTTGGTCTAAAATATGGTATTTCCAAAAGGCCCTTCTCTGAGAATCGGACTAAATCAGAAACCATAATGGCGATTAGTAGTAAGTTTTTTACTGTCGGTTGTAAAATTTGTTTGCACAAGAGGTGTATTTACTTATTTAGATATCGGATATAATTTTATTAAAAGTAATTTTGTTTCAGATAAGGACCGTTCACAAACATAATTCAAGTTTGTTTTTTTACGACACGTATTACAACCCATCTGAACTATCCGCCCTAATTACGATTATTAGGAAGGTATGAGGTTTAGAGAAAATGTGCCCGAAATGGGGGGGGGGGGGAGGAAGAGTGTAAAACCACTTAGAAAATAAACAACCTCAGTTAACCCAGCTAGGTTTCGAATCATGTCTCCATCAGCGACAAACCAGTATACATCCTTGGACTGTGCTACAATATATAAGAGTTGTTATTAATTATAATAATTATATTCAAACAATATCTCGAAAGTCAGTCATAACTTCTGAAAACACAAATAATGAAAATATCGAGAATTTGTTTTTGGTTCCATCTATGGCAAATTTTTCTTAAAACTTAGGGGCTGGTAGAAAGCCATGAGCGCATAAAGGTGAGAATTTGCCCCTCAATCCACTGGTTGAAGCCCCCCTGGAATTGATGGACCCCCTCAAAGTGGAAGGTTCACATATAAGTACAAAAATATATAATATAAAATGTTGTAGTTTTAATATAGACTTAGTCTACAAGATGCATTATTTATAACCTCCTATCGTAAATTTAGATTTTGGACGAAGGAAAACAAATTATGAAGGGAAGCCTAATTACCTGGAAAAGGGGGAAATCACAATTTCAATTGAAATTGAGTTAGTGCTGCCATCTGTTAGACAATCATGAGACCTTTCTAATAGAGTTTAGATTATGTTTAAAGGAGGTTTCTGTAATATTTAAGTTAATTTAAACAATTATTTGCTGGGGTCTTTATGGTGTTTGTTGTCCTGGAAAATATATATAATGTGACTTTCCTCATATTTCCCCTGTACCCAGGACCACCGCAAGAGGGGGGTGAGGAGGGCAACCACCCGGGGAGCCAGGATCGAGAGGGCGCCGTGCCAATGATTTTGTCTTTAAAATAAGATATGTCTATAAAACTTTCTTTTAATTAATACATATTTGATATTGTAGTGATTCTCTTGACCGTTTCAGAACGATTTGTATCATTGTTGGGACTACTGTGCAATTGGTACACTTGTTCACACAATGAAGAATTATTAACTTGCCTAACATACTTTATTTCATACGTACAAACCTGAGGAATATGTAATTTGTTCTGCTAGAGCAGAAGTTACTTATACTCTATTGATTCATACTAACCTATCTTTATAGTGTTGCTTTTTGTATTAGATAAATATCACACTACAATGCATTAATAAACTTTTAAACTTATAACTTAGTCATAAAACACTTATACTTCAATTAACGTAGATTTGTGATTGACAACTAAGATCATGTTGAATCATTTGGCGCCTCAACATCGCTGTCAATTAATGGGGGTGCGAAATATTACATTACAGTTATTATTATTATTATCATCATTATTATTATTATTATTATTATTATTATTATAAGCACCGCGTCTTACTATCCGTTCGGGCTATACCCACTTACGTTAATGTGATATGATAGGGTGATTGTGAGATGAAATGGAGAACCTACAGTTTAACGTAGAATCCGAACCACGGTGGAGGCCTGGCATTCCCCACATTCACAAGATGTCTTGTCAGAGGTGAAGGAAGGGTTTGGTAATCAGATAAATCTGTGCGGGACCGAGGATTGAACCCGGACCCCCAGCACAGACGTCTGACATCTTACCCCTAGACCACCAGGTCATCGATTACTACAATACAGAAACATGTAAGCGATTGTTTTGTCAAACAATGAGTGAAACACTATATAATTTGCAAATCTTTTTTAAACTTAATTAATAAAAACTTGTCTTCCTTTTCTCTCGTGTTAGAATAGACTGCCTATGATAGTCAGATCGGGGTTTAAATACCAGTCGGGTGTATCAAGAGGGAGGGTTCTCAAAATGGTTTTACACTCTTCCCACATGCAAATGTGGGTACAATTCATCCAAATTAAACCTTACTTATCTCTAACTCCCTAAACTAGAATAGTTAGTAAATATGCGTGTAACCTGAACAGGTAGTAAGAGGCATTACGGTGTATATGTTTAAATATGGTGTTGTAAGGTAAGGCTATGTTAGAATTAGGGGTGGATTGCCACGCCCAGGATTATAATAACTTGAACAGGTAGTAAGATGCTTACGATGTATATGTTTAATATGGTGTTGTAAGGTAGGCTATGTTAGAATTAGGGTGGATTGCCACGCCAGGATTATAATAACCTGAACAGGTATAAGATACATTACGATGTTATGTTTAAATATGGTGTTGTAAGGTAAGGCTATGTTAGAATTAGGGGTGGATTGCCACGCCCAGGATTCGTAGCGCAGATAGCGGCACTCCAGAAAAAATGTCTGGCCACTACTATGCAGTATAGTCCTTCCTAAGGCTGGACTGATACCTTTCAGGATAGACAGAGTGTACATTTAGGGAAAGCATATAGGTTTGAGCGAGATAGAAATGGTTACGTGACCACGATACGATTATGTTTAGATAATGCAGTGTTTATTACAGATAAATGCAGTTTGAACGTAACACCACGCTACTTAAATAAAAATAAATATAAAGTACTCCACTAATGATAAATTGAATTTAATTATAATTTACAATCTAATTTAAAAAACTTATTGATGTTCTGTGAAATCAATAAATTTTTGAACATCTATATTCTCAAAGCCCGTTTCTCATATCAAAAATTTACAAAATATTATGTAAACGACTGAAAAACATTTCGAAATTATAAATCACGTTGCTTTTTAAGATTATATGATTATTTAAAATAAGCAATGTTCAAATTAGCTGCATATTTTTATTATGCTAATATATCTAACAACATATTCCCCAAACTTTTACAAACGAAGTGGGATATATACATCTCAGCTTACAAACAAATATTGACAGAGTAAAATACAATACGAACACATAAACAAACTATCGACATAGAATTCATGACCAGAATATTTACAACACTTTGAAGTAATACAAAATAATACAAATAATATACTAAAGCTAAAACTAGACCTCTAAGTAATCTGTTACCTAACTGTGGTTTTTGTGAAAATTTTGATTGAGAAATGAGAATAAAAGGTCATTTAAAAATAGGGGTGAGTGTAGATCAGAAATAAACCATAACAGCTCAGAGAAGTTAGGATAAACGCTCATTGAAAGAGGTGGTGTTTTTGTAGGCTCATCATTGAAGATAAATCCTTAAATATATATTTTACATTTTGATAGAGATAAATTTTGTTTTTTAACCTTAAAACAACACAGTATATTTAAAAAAATTGAATATAGTAAATAATCTATTGACCTGATTTGTCAACCTAAAATAGAAAATCAATTTAATATTTATTAATCTCACTTAACTTTAATATTTTACTATGCGTCGTATCTAGGTGAAAACTTACCTAAGTCAAATTTAGCTATCAACCAAATCACAGGGTTTGTTGTAAAGCCCAGTGACAAGAGGCATTTTGTGATTTTTGCGCAAATCTACAGTTCATGAACTTTTTGTGGATACTTCAACAGTTTTTTTTGTGACATCGGTAACCCTGTATTAATATCATCCATACATCACAAACAAACGTAAGTTATATATGGATGTAGGTTTTAGAGGGGTGGAGATACCAAGTGTATTTATAAATACATTGCTAACCCCATAGGCATAGTTACTCAATGCTAAGCTACGTTGCCTGCCCCCGTGAGCATGGACACCCATTTCTAAAACAACGCACCCAAACACAGCTTTGAAAGCTGTACCACGTGATGTTGAAGAAGATTGGAAAGTTTATCAAGCATAATCGGTTATCGCTTGCGTTGGCCTATTATTGTAGTGCAGACAAGCTGTGGATCTAATCACAGGTCTTGACAAGGGGATGTAGCGCTACACTGGCGCCTGCACAGCCCACCGTGTTCTGGATGTAGTCGTGGAAGTTGCTCTCCAGCACCCACATCAGCCTCTTGAAGCCCGGCACCACCTGGGTGGCAAGTCGGCACTCGTTACCCTTCTGCACCAGCAGGAAGTTCTCAGGCTTGAAGCACGATTCTGTGTTCCACATGTAGATGTCACTCTCGCCCTTCATCCTGAAGAAGATGGCGGCACCACTATCAGTACCCAGGATTACCAACTTTCCGGGTTTGGGACCCACGTCAACCACGGTTCCTCTGGCAGAGCCACGTCGCAAGTGAGAGGTCTTGATGGAGAACAGTCGGCTGCTGGAGAGGTAGCTGAAGTAGAGGACGGTGTTGCCGCAAGACTTGCGCACGAGGGCCAGATAGAGGACGTCGCGACGGTTGCAGCCACTTGTGACGGCCTTGGGAAGAACAACCCTGTATCCACGACCTAAAGTGACATCCCATACCAGGATAGCCCTTGTGGCGGCGTCACTTACGTAAACGTACACTCTACCGTCGGCGGCGTAGTCCACCACCAGGTACTGCAGGCGTGAGGCGGAACAGACCAACCCACTTAGGTCAATGATCTTGACGACTTTTCCTGTTTTCACGTTGAAGGCGACGATCTTGGGACCGCAGCGACGGATGGGCTGCTCTAATGTGTTGACGATACCAACGTCTAGGACCCACAATATGTCATTGGCATCCAAGAAGAGGTCCACGGCGGACTGCAGTGCCTGACAGTTACCTTCCTCCTGCATGCTCCAACAGGGGAAAGGGGTGAGAAGAGGGAGGCAGTTCTTGTTCTTCAGGGACAGTTTGGCGAGGGTGAAAGGAATACCGGGCTTGTATCGAGGTGTGAGAACGATGGCCTCGTCCCTGTAGATCTGCATGCGGGTGGGGATGATGTTCTTGGAGATGTACCGTCCCGAAGATGCGTAGATGTTCTTGGTGGATTGGCATGGCCAGTCGAGATAGGCGCCGTTCAGGAAGAAGGTTAGTTCCGGTAGCACGGACTTGTCGCAAGACGAGTGAACGCTGGATAGTCCTGCTACAACTAGTAGCAGGCATAATATGGGACTCATTCTAAGTCGCACGGCTGTGACAGAAAACATAGAGTATGAGTAACATACGTGTTCACACATGAAACAAAGTTATACACATAATCTATGAGCAAACACTCAACCAGAAACGTATTCGACACAACTAAGCATTAAACAAATACTCATAGATACTACAACATCAGTGGTGGCTCGTCACTTATGAAGCTGGTGGGCGCGGCCAATTCAATTCTTTAATTATTTATAAATAAAACATTAAAGAGAAGATTGATATTTCTGAAATATTGGTTAAAACTCATTGATTTAAACTAAAAAAAATCACAAACAACATGCAAAAATACAAAATTGCAAATTCACTCCAAAGAACGTGGGTCTGTTGTATAAACTCTGCAGCTGTGTATTTAATATGCATAAATATATACGTATATATGTAAGTTCAGTGTCCTCATAAATTTACAAGTCCACGAGAACCAATACAAAGATTTTTCCACATCACAGCCGAAAATCCAGCCTATTTTTGGTATGCACCTTTAGAATTGAGCCACCTTTAAAAAGTTGATTTCTTTATTATTTTTTTCTATAGACCTACAGAATTCAAGACATGGCGTAACTAATGATTTCAATTCACTTTTTTGGTCAAGAGTTGATCTTGAAACACTTATTTTCTTAAGCACCTGACTTTAACTATTCAATTTGCCTACGTAAAATGCTTGAAAATATAACTTAACGACTTATAATATCATATGCAACATAGGATTTCCTATACCTACAGTAAATTAAACATCCAACATAGGCTGACAAACAACATAGGCTCATATACAACACATTCATATAATATAGGCACACCACCGATACATAAACAAAACAAAAACGCATATAACATAAACACTCATACAACACAGGCACTCATACAACACGGACACTCATACAACAGAGGCACTCATACAACACGGACATTCATACAACACAGGCACTCATACAATACAAGCACTCATACAACAAATGCACCTATTCAACACAGACACTCATACAACATAGGTATTCATACAAAACAGGCACTCATACAACAAACGCATCTATTCAGCACAGGCACTCATACAATACAAGCACTAAATAAACACGGACATTCATACAACACAGGCACTCATACAATACAAGCACTCATACAACAAATGCACCTATTCAACACAGACACTCATACAACATAGGTATTCATACAAAACAGGCACTCATACAACAAACGCATCTATTCAACACAGGAACTCATACAATACAAGCACTAAATCAACACAGGCATTCATACAACAGAGGCACTCATACAATACAGGCACTCATACAACAAATGTATCAATACAACACAGACACCCATACTTCACGTGCGCTCATACAACACAGGCACTCATACTACACAGGCATTCATACAACAGTCACTCATACAACACAGCAACTCATACAACACAGCAACACATACAACAGTCACTCATACAACACAGCAACTCATACAACACAGCAACACATACAACATAGTCACTCATACAACACAAGCACTCATAGAACACAGGCACTCATATAACACAATCATACAGTAAGGAAACACACATATTATCTTCGTTATTGAGAAAAGATTGAGAAAAGTTGAATTTATCGGAAATATTACTTCATTAGTGGGGAGGGATATGGATAGTGGGAAATCCATCGTCAAAACACTAATTTGGGGTTTGAACCTTGACCCCATCAATAGTTAACATTTAGTTACTATTTACATCTCCTAGTACTTTATTCTATTTATATTTCATCTTATGTTATTAATTTTTCCTAACATTCAGATTCGGACTTGAGATTCGGGATTTGAAAGTAAATATGAGATTCGGATTCAAGATTTGAATTCGTAAACTAGGGGTATCGACCCTATAAAATTATTATTATTAGCACCGCGTCTTACTACCCATTCGGGTTATACGCACTTACGCTAATGTGTAATGGTAAGGTGATTGTGAGATGAAATGAAGGACCTATAGTTTAACGTGGAATCCGAACCACGGTGGAGGCCTGGAATTCCCCACATTCACAAGATGTCTTGTCAGAGGTGAAGGTTTGGTTTGGTAATCAGATAAATCTTTGCCGGGACCGAGGATTGAACCCCGGCCGCCAGCACAGAAGTCTGACACCTTACCCCTAGACCACCAGCTCACCCGACCCTATAAAAGTAAATATAATTACGTATAGCTCCTTACGAAGCTAATATGATCTGATCATTACAATTACAGATGATGTATTTTTTATTTGGTAAGTCTTAATATATTTTATAATTTTATAAATAATTTAATTAGTTACAATCAGAAGCCTTAATTTATTTAATTCTGCAAACAAATTTAAAACTGTCTCCTAAAATTACAATAGACTGTTCATATAGATAGTGTATATATTTATATATATGCTGTACAGGTTTTGTTTTTTATAAAGATTGAGATTCTTAGTTTTTTGTTTTGTTTTTTTGTAAATATATATTCATGAAATGTTTTTAATTGGTTAGTGTATTTTAACTTCAAGCACTTTTCAGTCAAATATGTAGTTGGCTACTAGGGAAAGTTAACATAAATCTATTTACGAAACTATGTGATCAATAAGACCAAATGTTGAGTTTTTCGTTTCTTTTGTTAGTTAAAACCTTCGCACAAACAAACAATATGGTTTTAATTACTAACAGTTTTTACATTATTAAACACGAAATTTTGAAGAAAAAAACTGGTAGAATGTTTCTTGTTTTGTGGTATTGTCGTTTTTGATTCACTTAAAAAATACTTTTCAGAATAGAGCTTCTAAAATGGTGCGTTCTCTTCATAAATTAAGATGGCCAACCAGCCGAAACAAGGGTGGTTGATGACATGTAAATCTTCTTGTAGGCTGTGTTCATACACTATTTACAAAATAAAAACCTTTTCATTTTCAAACTAATATTTTGTTTGACTTTTTCTCCGAGTTATAAAAAACATTTATTCATTTTGGTGGCAATTTTATAACACGATAAAACCGTGAATAAAATACATTTAATTTATTATTTCACGCTGCCACAACCGCAAAACAAACACATCATAGTTTTATTAATACATTTTCTTAATTTTAAAAAAGTTAAGAAAAAGCAACTACACACTCATTCTTAGTAAAGTATTATTAGAATCATCTGATAATATGTAATATATTTATATTATAGTAATACTTATCAAACATTAATTATTTTCAAATATGTTGACATAAGTCACTTTCAACAATTGTTTTCAATAAAGAACGAACTGTTATCTGTCATTTACCATCATTGCAGCCATCGATACCTTATAGCTGCGCCTTGTAGTTAAATAAACTCAACTGTTCGTAGCGGTTAACACTTTTTGGATAAAGACTGTCAATTGTTCGTAGCTTTGAATACTTTTTGGGGTAAAGACTGTCAATAGTTCGTAGCTTTTAACACGTTTTGGATAAAGACTGTCAGTGGCTCGTAGCTTTGAACACTTTTGGCTTAAGATTGTCAATGGTTCGTAGCTGTGAACAAGTTTTGACTTAAGACTGTCAATGGTTCGTAACTTTGAACACGTTTTGGCTAAAGACTGTCAGTGGCTCGTAGCTTTGAACACTTCTGGCTAAAAACTGTCAATGGTTCGTAGCTTTTAACACGTTTTGGATAAAGACTGTCAGTGGCTCGTAGCTTTGAACACTTTTGGCTTAAGATTGTCAATGGTTCGTAGCTGTGAACAAGTTTTGACTTAAGACTGTCAATGGTTCGTAACTTTGAACACGTTTTGGCTAAAGACTGTCAATGGCTCGTAGCTTTGAACAAGTTTTGACTTAAGACTGTCAATGGTTCGTAGCTGTGAACAAGTTTTGGCTAATGACTATCAATGGTTCGTAGCTTTGAACACGTTTTGGCTAAAGACTATCAATGGTTCGTAGCTGTGAACAAGTTTTGGTTAAATACTGCCAGTGGCTTGTAGTTTTGAACACTTTTTGGCTAAAAACTGTCAATGGTTCGTAGCTTTGAACACTTTTGGCTTAAGATTGTCAATGGTTCGTAGCTGTGAACAAGTTTTGACTTAAGACTGTCAATTGTTCGTAGCTTTGAATACTTTTTTGGCTAAAAAACTGTCAATGGTTCGTAGCTTTGAACACGTTTTGGCTAAATACTATCAATGGTTCGTAGCTGTGAACAAGTTTTGACTTAAGACTGTCAATTGTTCGTAGCTTTGAATACTTTTTTGGCTAAAAACTGTCAATGGTTCGTAGCTATGAACACGTTTTGGCTAAAGACTATCAATGGTTCGTAGCTGTGAACAAGTTTTGGTTAAATACTGCCAGTGGCTTGTAGTTTTGAACACTTTTTGGCTAAATACTCTCATAGGTACGTAGCTTTGAACACTTTTTGGCTAAAGAATGTCCATGGTTCGTAGCTTTGAACACTTTTTGGCTAAATACTGTCAAAGGTACGTAGCTTTGAACACGTTTTTATTATTAAAGACTGTCGATGTGTTTTAGCTGTGAACAAGTTTTCATAAAAAGAATGTATATCGGCTGTAACAAGGAACACGTTTTATTAAGTAAAGAAAGTCAATTAGTGTTAAATGTAACACGTTTTAGCAAAAAGAATGACAATTAGTTGTATGTGTACACGTTTTGATAAAAAATAGTGTCAGCTAGTTGTAACTGTTAGAACGTTTTGGTAAAAACAATGTCAATTATTTTGTAACTGAAAACGCTTTTTGGTAATTCGAATGCCAATTAATTGTCACTGTGAACACGTTTCGATAAAAATAATGTCGATATGGTGTAACTCTAAACACGTTACAATATAAATAATCTCAATATGTTTTTATTATTAGCACGTTTTATTTCAAGGATTTTGATGTGTTTTGCCATATATCTATATATATATATTTGCCATTTTTATATTATTTTGTGGAATTAATTGTGTATAAATAAAGTATAAGTGCGATTGTTTTGGTTTCTTTGTTTCTGTCCTAGTTTCAGTGTTAACTATAAAAGTTAGTAGGTTTCACCCAGGAAGAATAAACTAAATTTATTATTCATGTTTAATACCATCTCCAGTTTACAACATTCAATAAATCTGAATATGGAACCGTCCTTTATTTTGCATCAAAGATTCTCGGCAATCTTGAATTAACGAACTACTCTAGACATAGCCATTAAAATTTGTGATTTAATGTGTTTAAATATTATAATATAACTTTCCATAAATATGTTTCTTACATTTTATAATGTAAACAATATAAAATATAGAACGGGATGTAGTTTTGAATATTTACACCTGAATGTAAACATAAAGCAATGCGCATGACCAGAGGGTTATTTTAGTGTGCATGCATATTTTATTGTGTCTAGAATATAGATACGATGTTATTTTCACTATGGACTAAAAATAAATGAGGATCAATCTGTGTGCTTTTAATCGAGAAGCTTCGAGACAGACTTTATGCGTTGCAGACGTAAAGGTATCTCGCTTTATTTAAAAAAATAAGGGTTTATGTTTATTTAAAATAAGGCTCGCGCTGAAATGGAGACGAAAGGTTTAGTCCAATGTTCATTATAATGATCTAACTAGAATTATTCTAGCTTATGTTTGGAAAAAACATTTCTCCTTGCTTTCGAATGTTTAAATTTCCTCAACTCAAGGTCCACTTAATATTTAAAGTTCTAAAATGACGTTCTAAAACAAATAGAGAATTCTTAAGCAACCATACTTAATTTAACAAACACTGTTAGCTAATCAGGACCTTAAAATATATTTTAATGTCTAAACCTAGTATAAAAGTATATGTGTATTTTAGATGTGTCATATATTTTTTTAATTTAGTCTCTATTAAATATTAAAATAAGATCTGGAATCGAAGTATCATACGTCCAATCTAGACAAATATTTTTTTTAAGAAATATAAAAAAAAATATTTTAAAACAAAACAAAAATTTTAAAAGTTAATGTCTTATATCTTTCTCCGTGATTATTATTTTACCAATAATTTTCATCCGAATTCTTAGAAGAAATACTTTAGGTTTAGATCAGTAAAAAAATTGCTAATCAAAACATGTCTTTAATTATAATATTTAATATAGGCTAGTCGTTAATAGATATGAAAATTTAACCGGGAATTAACTTGTGAACGCTTAAGTCAAACACGAAACACTAACTCCAGGAGTCACATCCTCATTATTATTCTTGGACTCCTGGTGAAGTCCTGACATACAATTTCTTAGATCTCTAGGTCACATGATCTTGAATCCGCACCCATACAGTCTGATTTTAATAGTAAAGGACTTTTATTTTAAAAAACATAAATTTTTGCGGCCAAAATTGATAACATTTTACTAGAATATTAGTGTTATTTTATAGGAGTTTACCATATCTATAAAAAATGACAGCTGAAGATCACATGACTTGAAGTATGTATACGTGATAGTAAATCTAATATCTTTAATAGAAGGCCCTTCCTATGGAAAAGGAACTGCACGACCCTGCACTTGGCCAGTGAAGGTGTGTTATGTTTGTTTCTGCAGCTCATATTAACTAGGTCAAGGTTGTTGACTGCTGAGAAATGTTTCAAACAATAGTTTGTTTTAGTTAAAATATAGCACAAAGCATTCAACTACACTCATTAAAAGTATCAAATTTATAAACGAAGTACAGAGATTTAAAAAGGTTATATTTAAATTGGAGGATATTTACTCAAAGTGTGCCAGATACTCGTTTCTACCAATGTCAATCAATTCAGAGAATAAATAGAAATACCTTTATAGATTACCAACAAAAAGTGATTATTGTTTTATTTTGGCCCATATAAATTGGGTCAATAATTTTTAAAGTGTTTATAATATACTTTCTCTAAATAAACTCAAATTATATATCCAATATTGCAATCTGTCTATTGTAATGTCTTGGGTGACATAGTTATTGGAAGAAATGTGTTTTAACTTTGTCTTTCTAATTTATGGAAAGAAAAGTTTATTCTTACCAAGGATTTGGTCTATCTATCATCTTTAAGGCTATGACTAGATGGAAGTGTGATCCAATGGAGATTGCCCTAAAGTTAGTAGATAGACCAAACCCTTGGTAAAAATAAAGTCTTTTAATAAATTATATAGACAATAATAAAACACAGTCCCTCAAAAAAATAAATGGAAGTAAAAATTTACATAATTATGTAACTCAGCACAGTATATGTTATCATATTTATCCTGGAGCGAAGTTGGTTCAAATTAAGTAAAGATATTTAGATATAATCAATCTCAATCAATCTGCATGAAGTGTGATACATACATACATACATACATACATACATACATACATTCATACATACATACATACATACATACATACATACATACATACATACATACATACATACATACATACATACATACATACATACATACATACATACATACATACATACATACATACATACATACATACATACATACATACATACATACATACATACATACTACATACATACATACATACATACATACAAACATACATACATACATACAAACATACAAAATACATCATACATAATATATTACATACATACATACATACCTCATAAATAGTTAACGAACAAACAACCTTTTATGCTTAGAATGACTACATAGTAATTTGTCTTCCCTTTATGAATTTGTTATTTGCTAACTTTTTCTCTAAATAGAAACCACCTCCTTGGTGTCAGTGTTAATAAGTTTGCTATTAGCGGGCTTAGAATGGTATGTAGACATACACATTTATAGATATATTTTATTTATTGCTTTTATTGAAGTTTATATTAAAGACATCTTTAGTACCCTTTACAATTTTCCCTACTTCCGATCAAATTTTTGGCTATGTGTAAACCTGTATTATTATTTTTTTCTTTTGCTTAAATGTATTTTGGTTTAAACTTCCCAAACTATGCTCAAATAAATTATTATATTTTTTATTTACTTTTTCTCCGGCAATGTTAAAGTGTCTCTTGAAAATAATGTACATTTTAAAATTAATTTTGTCTTTTTAATTCCAAGTCTGAAATTTTTATGTTTAAAGTTGGTTATATGTGAAATGTTTATTTTAAAACTCCGATTTGAAATAAACGTTTTTTCTTTTATTAAAAAAGTTAAGAGAAACAGGAGGCTATAAATAAACTTTTTATTTACGTTTCATACTTTTGAAAAAATCTAGAATAATGATGAATAAATAATTAAATTAGCTTCTATTAAAATATACATTTCTCTCACAATATTATTTAAAAGTTGTTAAATATCTATATCTATGGGCAATTAAAAATACCATAAAAGCTTTCTTATTAAAATATTGTTTCTTGTGTAACCATTTGCGTGGCCTGGAATAGAAATTTAATTATTTCGAGCAAAGCACTAAAAAAACTGTTCCCTTTAGTATCATCATAATTCAACCAAATAGGCCAGAATAGTTTGAAACTCTAGTCAGGAACACCTGGATAGATAGATATACAAAGTTTAAGTTTGTTCATGAGAACTATATTGTCTGGGTCAAGTCTGATAAAATATAATTTTAAAAAGAGTTTAATAAACGTGATTGCGCTCAAGATATGATAAAACGGATGCAATTAAGCCAATAAGCACTAAAACAATTGACTTGTGACACTTTTAAACTGAAAGTTTGGATTTCAGACAAATTTTTCTACTAGTGAAAAAGATTTGTAAAATTTCTAAATAAATATCCGATGGTTTCAGACCATTTTGAGCAAGTATGGTATATCCATGAAAACATGAGGAATGATCACGTGGTTAATATGGTACTTGTTGATCGGGAGAAGCTGTCATAATAAAATATATTCATGCTCTAATAAAAACACAAGCATTGAGCTTTTGTTATAACATATCCTATATCATATAAATTGATTCAAAAACTATAGAAAATAATTTTTAAGATAGAAGTGCCAACTTTTAAAATGGAACTAAAGTTAAATAAATGTTAAGAAAGATAAATAATCAAAATAGATTTCCATCAAACTCGATATGCATGACAAGCTCATCGCTGGCCATATTTTCCGGTCCAAAGCTGGTGATTACAATCCGATTGCAGAGTAGTATAAATTAATAAAAGCTCACTAGATTGATAACATCTGTCCTAGGGGAGAGTTCAGATTATACCTGTTGGAGTATGAATACATGATAGTAGATCAATAAACATTAGTAAGTGTCACTAAACGATGGGCTGACTCTAATGCCCCTTACCTTCAGAAGTGTTCGCTCTTAGCAGGATCGGACACCGGAGGATCACGGCTTGTGTCTGTCCATTTACCGACCGTGAACCATTTTATAACCCTCCTCGGTCAAAACGAAACAGTTTACATTCCATCGAAATCATGTGGACACACATTTCAACTTACTCTTTGCATGCACTCATTTACCCTTCTTTTTTCTGTTTAATTAAACCAACCCGCGGTGATGTAAGCTCAATGAACAACCTTCAACTCTTTTTTTTTTTGTCAAGTCAGCACATTCACAACCTAAACCTGAGTCGGAAACGTCTTCTCTCGTGGTGTGCTAAGTTGTTTGTTGTTGAATAGGCACGGCGGTCAATGTTGATGTTTTCTTGACGGAAATGTATTTTAAAAAGAAGGTTTTGTTGCTTCATGCCACGGTGGGAATAGGATCAGTGTATCAAGGTCCTCTTCAATGACAAAGCTCAAAGCTCATTCATTTTTTAACTACTTTCCTGCTCGAATTGTATTGAATCAAAATGTGACAAGGTTTCGGTGAAGAGTTGACGATGACGTATCCTTAAGAAGGTTTTGGTTGATCTAATACGGTGATGTGTTTACTTTTTAGCACCGCGGCTTACTACCCATTCGGGTTGCACGCACGTGTACTAGCTACGTTATTGTGTTAGAATAGAAAGTAGAATTGAGGAAATTTAACTTCATGCTCGCATAGAAAGAGCGGAAAACATTTTAGAAAACAATAAACCCCTTCAATACACCGGACCGGTAATTGAACTCTTACCTCCCCGTCATCGGCAGTCCAGTCTATTGTAAGAGTATACCTTAGACCATGAGAACACTGATGTGGGTTGTTTTAATAATATATTTATAAAATCACACAAATTATGTGTTGTCTTGGTAGATCAATAATTGTGGGGGATTTTGAATCATGAAAACCTTCTAATACGGCAATCTTTACGTGAACTTATTATTTAATTGGGCCCAGCCACCGGGCTATTTTATTATTTATACTAATGGTAGAAATATGAGTAAATTATAATTAAGAAAACTGCATCCATATTTGCGTAGGATAATGGAGAATAGTTAAATAAAAATCGTCCTGATCAGACCCAGTCGGGATTCTAACCTAAACATTCTTGTAATAGGAAAATCGGATTATACGAGGTTGATGCTTTAGCCCACATTCCAACATATTCAGGTAACTTATTAATTAGATCGATATTAATTTCCCTTATATCAATTCTTTTTTGTGCATATCTGGGCTTTACTCATATTAAATTAGTTGGGTAGGTATAAGAACGAAAGAGTATTGGAGGAAATGTTCCCACATTTGTGTTAAAGAAAACATAGTAAATAGTTTAAGAAAAACCATATTTGACGGAATTTGAACCTTGAACTCCCCATTAATGGCAAACCTCGTGCCTATTGGTGTGGGTTGGATAGTATATTAATTGAACAGAAATCACGGCAAATAAACTTTGGAAACAAAAAAAATCAGATAATGATTGAAAACAATATTGTGAGAAGTTTGGTCACAATCCTATTATTATTGTAATAAAACTGACCCAATTAAAAAATTATGCTATGTCATTAGAAATGTTATTTTATTATTTCAAATATCTGTGTATCCTAATATAAATGTGCCAACAATGTAAAGTATAGTTGAAATGTTTTATATTATTTTTTAGATCATAATATGAATAGTAAATGTAATATATTAAGTTTCAAATACTAAACACTAGTTCCTTTGTTTATCATAGAACACAGAAAAGAAATTAGCTTAATGCAAATTATAAATTATTATATGATGGAGATGACTATATAAACCAAATGCTTATTATTATTATTATTATT